>CM021108.1:254199240-254340720 GCA_007115665.2 Sequoiadendron giganteum | reverse complement strand
TGATAAAAAAAACTTGACAATATCAACATATAAGCTTAATTTTCACGTTCCCCGACATTCTAGCTGGAAAAATAGCCCTTATGGAACCCATTCACCACTTTGGGTGAATGATTCCAATCTAAGTGGGACTCATTCACCTAGGATGGTGAATGAGTCCCATTTGAGCTATTTTCAAGGTTTGAGTAGGAAAAAATGGGTTTAAAGTTCTAATTTCTCCTATGTCAGCCTTGGGGATCAGATTAACGGTTATGTGAGTGCCTTGCCTATATTAAAAAGTTTCCAAATCACTATTTCAACTAAGAAATCCAAGCAACATAAGCCTACATGTTATCAAGTCAAGAAAGCAAGGGTTAAGCATTCCAAGATCATCAAGATAACATTCAAGATCAATTTTAAGGCATTCAAGGGAAATATTCTTCATCAATTATTATAGCGATTCAAGATCCATCATCATGGTAAGGTTATAATTTCATTATTTCATGTTCATGCTTCATTATCTTATTTCATCATTTGGTTTAATTACCTAAAAGGGGTTTGACCAAGGCAAACCCCTATTCCCTAACAATCAACACTTTTTCTCTCTTTCTTTGTGTAATTGCAGATCTAGGTTCTTTGAAGACTTGAAGCTCATTGAATATTAGGTTACAAGCTTGTTGGAGTTGTCTCCCCATTTTCAAGGTCATAATCATCACTAATAGGTCATCTATAGCCCCAAAATCAAAGTTTTGGATCTAAGAACTTGAAGGAATAGATTGAGCAGATCGAGAGGTGCAAATCAGAACTTTGAATTTCCAAAAAAGACAAATTGGACTCATTCGCCACCCACTATAGGTTTTTTTTCAAAGATCTTTGTAGATTTGGATACCCATTTGTACGAAACCCGCTCTTGTGCAAAAATCCAGATCTGAGACTGATTTTCTCAGAATGGTGAATGAGTCCTAGTAGGCCAAAATTTTAGGATCAACAACATTTCCAGTCTTCATTCAAGCCTCCAAAAGTTTCCAGGTGCACACTTTTTGTTTTACAATTTTTTGTTACATTTCATTGATCTTTCCTAGGTCATTTAGAGTTAATTTGCATCAAACTAGGGTTTTGTATTTCATCTTGCATTTCATTATCTTTTCCAAGTCTAAACTTGGTGGTGAACCCCTCATTAGCTATCATTCAATCGATATAAAAATCCCTTTACAAAATTTAAATCTCCTTTGCATTGAAATCTCAAGGGTTTGTTCTTGAGTGAAAAGTAAGGAAATTGTCTCTCTCCCTTTAGGTCCAAAACCCTAGAAGTGAAAGAGAGCGCACCATTTTCTTCTTTTCAAGAGAATAACTATTTAATCTTTAATTAATTATTATTCTAATTGTCATGCACTTAAGCTTTTGTTTTATTAGTTAACTCGATGCTTTATTTATGTTAACTACAGAGTTAATATTAGACCAATTCATCTCATCACACAAGATGTTGACATTTGTCATGATATAATCCCTTTATCATTAGGGTTTCTCTTATAAAGCATTCATTCTCTCTTGTATTATTCATTCTATAAGTATTTTCTTTTGAGGAATAGCAAATCTTTGTTTTGCAAAGCTCTTGAGTAGAAGGTGTTTTGTTCGTTGTTTGATATCGTGTCTCATGTTATTCACAAATCTAACAACAATAAAGAATTGTAGAATGACATTACAAAAAAATTCTATGAATTAATATTGGGAATAAGATTTGGAATAAAGATATTAGATGAATAAAATTTTGGAGCATTATATCTATTAATCATATTTTAGTGATTTTTATTAGTAATATTTTATTTTTAGATTATTTTAATTTTTGAATAGTTGTAACAATAAACTTTACTTTATTCTTAATTCTAATCCTAATCCTAATTATAATGCTTTTAGGATTATAATAATTAATAATAATATGATTAAAATTATAATTTAATTAATAATTATAATAATTTTATTTATTTTATTTTAATTTTAATTTGTATTTATGTATGTTTTGAAGTTAATAAAATTTGGAAAATAAAAGTGGCAATGTCAAGATTTAATTTAAATTTTTATTTTAATTGTGTAAAATCAAATCCGTAGGAATTATTTTTATATGCTAATTTATGGATGTGCTTTAAGTTTTATTATATTATTTTAATAATGTGAATCCAAATCTCTATAAACTAGCTAATTGATTTTTGTGAGGTTTTTTTAATTAACAAATAACAATTACATACATTAAAAAATCGTTCTTAAAAAATGTAAAAGTGACATTTATTTATTTTAGAAAGATTTAATGAAATGACTTTATAAAGCAAAAAATGAAAAATCATTTTAAAAAAAATCTTTAAAAAATAGTTTACCTTGCTTTCCCTACAAATTCGCTCATAAAATCCCAAACTTCTTAGCCAATTATGTTCAAGAAAAATAATTTTATAATTTTTAAAATTAGTATTTAACATGTTCATTTTAGAAGATTTACATAGTTTCCCTAACAAACGAGCCCAGGTCAAGCAAGAAATCAATTCTTCAAGGGATGATATAGTTTTATTACAAGAGACAAAGATTTCTAAGGAAAGTTATGAAAGTATAATTGTCAAGTGGACTACTTGGAAATCATTTCATTCAGTAGCTCAAGGGCCTTCAGGGGGATTATTAACTTTATGGAACACCAAATCAGTACAGATAGAATCTATTACCAATAATCCACATTGGCAGTTGGTGCGTGTGACACATTTTGATTTATCATTTTTACTAGTTAATGTGTATGCACCAAATTCAATAGTAGGCAAGAGAAAGCTTTGGAAGGAGCTGGATATAAATTTTTTTCAATCAGGAGTGGAAAAAATAATACTAGCAGGTGATTTTATTGCAATATTATCTCAAAATGAAAAGACAAGAGGTATCATTTTGCCTCATAAGTCTATGGAAGATTTTAATAATTTTGTGCATAATAATACACTTGTGGATGTGCAACCAGAAAAAGGAATGTACACTTGGACAAATAAGAGAAAGGATTTCTTGAAATTGTTGTACGACTTGACAAATTTTTAGTTTCCTCTGATTGGGTAGTAGGGAAGTTTGCATATATGTCAGAGATCTTATCTTGGGCAGGTTCAGATCATTTTCCTACTTCATTCAAATTTGAGTCAATGTGGTTTAGACATAATGATTTCTTGTCTCTATTGAGATTATGGTGGATGCAAGCACCATATGAGTTAGGTTCAATTATGTATAGATTTTGTAAAAAAATGCAATTCTTGAAGGGAAGAACAAAACAGTGGAATAATAATGTATTCAAGAATATATTTCATCAAAAAGAATTAGTTGCAAAAGAATTGGTTACAGTGAATGAGCAAATTATAAATCATGGATTAACTCCACAAACTTTTGAGATCCAAAAGAGGTTACAATAAGATTGGGAAGAGTTAGTGTTGCATGAGGAGGTGTATTGGAGACAAAAGTCACGTGAGCTATGGCTTAAAGAAAGTGATAAAAATACTAAATATTTTCATATGTTAGCTCAGATTAAAAAAGCTAAGAACACGGTGTTTCGAATTCAGGAAAGCTCTTAAGGTAATTGGCTAAACAATGAAGGTGACATTCAAAATGAAGGGGTCAAATTCTTTAAAAATTTATTAACTGCACCAATACAACAACCAGATCAATATGTGACTGATAGAGAGGAAATGTTGCATGCAATCCCCACTTTAGTTTCTGAACTTGACAATGTACAACTCAATAAACCTTTTACTTCGGATGAGGTGAAGGCAGTAGTTTATTCTTTAAAAGCAGATAAGGCTCTAGGACCTGATGGTTTTACAACATTGTTCTTTCAAAAAGTTGGGATTTTATAGGAAATGACTGCTAAAAGCTTTGGAAGATTCGAGAACTTCATGCTCTATGCTCAAACAATTTAATGTTACACACATTGCATTAATTTCGAAGGTAAAGGACCCCAAATCTTATTTTGAATTTCGTCCTATCTCTCTTTGCAACACAATGTACAAGATTTTTACTAAAGCAATATATCTTTGTTTGGTTCCCCTCATTCCAAAGATAATATCAAAAGAACAAGGAGGTTTTGTCCTAGGTAGGGAGACAGCTGAAGGTGGAATAGTAGCTCATGAAATTTTACATACAATTTCTTTCCACAAAATTCCATCTTTTATCATAAAGCTTGACATGATGAAAGCTTATGATAAAGTGGATTGGGCTTTGCTGATGCAAGTGATAAGAAAATTTGGCTTTACAGATAAATGGTGTAAATGGGTTTTATCATGTTTAAAGGGTGCCAAGTTTTTAGTATTAATTAATGGATCATCTTCAGGTTTCTTTAGTTCCACTCAAGGAGTAAGGCAAGGTGATCCTTTATCGCCTTTTCTATTTACAATTCTAGCTGAAGTCCTTAGAAGAACAATCAAACAGTCCCATTCTAGGGGGAATTGGAAAGGTATTGCAATCCCTTTTATTGAATTGTCAGTAACTCATTCCTTGTTTGCTGATGACACATTATTATATGGTGTAGCTCAAATTCAAGAAGCCATTCAAATCAAGAGTGTATTAGACAAATACTCTCGAGTGTTTGGACAACAAATAAATGTAGACAAATCAAAGATTTATATATTTCATATCAAATCAGGTTTAGAAATTAGAATCATTAATATTCTTCGATTCCAAGTAGTTGAAATACCTTGTAAGTATCTTGGGATTCCGTTCTTTTCAGGGTTAATCAAAGCTTCTCATTGGTCCACCATTATTCAAAGTATTCAAAACAAAATATCATCTTGGAAGGGGAGATGGTTATCTTTACCAGGTAGGATATTATTGATAAAATCTGTTATTCTTGCCATTCCCAATTATTTTATGGCAGTATTAAAGGCTCCAAAATCTATGATTTTTCTAATTGAAAAAATAATAAGGGATTTTTATGGAAGGGAAACATTGATAACAAAAAGAAAATTTCGCTGATATCTTTACAAAATATAGGTGCTGAAAAATCCAAAGGAGGAGCTGGAGTTCATAATTTATCAGCTCATAATAAGGCATTGGGGGAAAAATTGGTGCGGCACATGTATGCTAAGTCACACTCGAAATGGTGCAAAATCATGCAAGCCAAATATTTAGATAATATGGATCCAAACAGAATTTTTATAGTTTCAAATCTTCCACAAGGATCGTCAATGTGGAATTTCTTGGTTTCCTGTAGAAATGTAATTTTACCATATCTAACATGGGAAACACATGATGGATTAAAGGAAAAATTCTGGGAAGATTCGTGGGGAGGTAATGCACCTTTAGATTCATCAAATATATTGAGAAATATCAAATCACATCTTAGTGTAAGCTTGGGGGTTAAAGTTAGTGACTATTTTGAAAGCATAGATGATTGTACTAGGAAGGTTAAGTGGAAAGATGATTTTGCACTTAATTGTCCACAGGAGCAGAAATATAAGTTCAAGAGTTGTATGGATCAAAGGATAGTCTTTTGTCACGAAGGAAAGATAAATTGCTATGGGCTCCTTCTAAAAATGGAAATTATACAGTCAAGTTGGGTTATAAGGTTGTAATGAGTCAAGGGGAGGTAATCAAGCCACAAAGAGCCTTATCATTTTGTTGGGACTTTTCAGTACTTCCAAAGGCTGGATGTTTTTCATGGGTGGCCATCAAAAGTAGGATTCTAACAAGTGACACGTTGTTCAAACTTGGAATTGCAGCTCAATTTAAGTGTGTGCTATGTGAGAATGAGAATGAGGGAATCAATCACCTTTTTCTTAATTGCTCTTTTGCTTCTCAATGTTGGGCATTTATCAAAGAAAAATTAAGCTGGTTTGCTCCACTACCAAAAAACTTATGGGACCTTTTCTCAAGTTGGCCAGTCTTATATAAATCAACATTGTTTTCATGTATCTGGAGGGTAATTCCTTATGTTGTTTTATGGACCATTTGGTGGGAACGAAATAGAAGAATATTTAGGAATGAAAAAATGAATTTGGCTCAAATTATGGTAAAATTGGAACTATCAATAGCAGAGATAACAAACTCATATGTTATGAGGAAAAAACACGTTGGTTCATTGTTCACAGATTGGGATTCAAAGGCTATGAAGAATTGCAACAAAATTGTTCTACCATTTAAAGGAAGTCTTCATAAAAATCCAATTTCTAAGGTGGATGGAGAGAAAATTCATTGGGATCCACCTATGGAAGGTTACTTTATAATAAAATTTGATGGAGAGTCACGAGGGAATCCAGGTTTTTCAGGGGTGGGAGTTGTGATAATAGATCATAATGGTGTTTTAATTTCAGAAAAGACAATCAAATTACCAAAAGGTACAAATAATGTTGCAGAGGCACATGCTTTACTTCATGGATTATAGTTAGCTTGTAAGATGAAAATTGAAGATTTGGTAGTTGAAGGAGACTCACTAATTATTGTCAATGCATGTAAGGAGAGGAAAGTATCATGTTGACAAATCATATATGTGTTGGAGCAGGTATGAATGTTGTTAGGAAAGTTTAGATTGTGCAAATCAAGCATATCTACAAAGAGGGAAATTTGGTGGCAGATAAATTGGCAAATATTGTTTGTGATCAAGCTCAAGAGGAGATGACTTATGATAGTAATATGGAAAAATTATCTCCAGATTTACATAATATTATAGAAAGTGAAGTTACTTTATAATAATCTGTGATTTGGAGGAAATGGTATTTTGGAATCCAAATTTGCAATTATTATTTTGATGTACTTCATCTAATCTCAGCAAAAACTTAATGTTATATTTGGTATTTCCAATTAAAGGAATGCTAAAATGGGTTGCATGTTGGAGGAAATCTAAAATGTTGTTTGATTAGTTAGCAAGGATTTTAAGCAGCACTTTGAAATTCTAAAGCAATGCACGCATGTGTACAACATTTGCCACCTCATTGCTGTGTAGGATACTGTCGGAATCAATGCATGTGTAAACTCTATGAAGCATATCTAGTATATTTCCCCCAGTACATTCACACAATTTTGCACAGCGGATGTGAGAACGGACATTCAAGTGGCTTGCCTATTTGAAATCTTTAAAATCAAATCTCACATGAATCAATGTGATGGAAAGGGAATTTAACAGTTTTAGCATGCTTAATACAGTACATTAAACATAAGTTTGCAGAGCGGGTGTGTTGTCAAATGGTCAGGTGGCAAGCTCATAATCCTCAAGATAGATTAACACATGAATCAATGTGTTGGAAAGGGTTTTAATAGCAAAATCTAATCCTCATTATGCTCGACTGTAACAAAGGTATGTATTTTGCTAATAGGTGTCAGTTGTATGTAGGTTTGTGGTGGCGTTCGTGGCTCAGAATTCAAGAAAATACATCATCAAGAGGATACAAGAAGATTTCCAACCAAACTTGATTTGATCTCGCATGTGGCGGACTCCATATTGATTGTTCAATATTTCAATTCCTCTAAATATCCAGGGCTATTAAATGGCATGAAAAATGAGTTAAAACAGAGCGCATGGATGCAAGTGAATAAACTAATCTTTGCAGAAAGTTGAGTCGAGTTCCTTGCAGTCATGTCAAAGTTTGCCAGCAAAAGCAAGAGGATCATGGGTCTGTAATCATATTTTGCGAAGCTAGTTATGTGCAAATTGCTAAAAGGAAGGGCTTCCTAGAATGGTGGGCATGTGAGCGCAAAGCAAGGTTCGGATTCAAATTTATGTACACCCATAAATCGAAATTCTTTCCTCTGTGTATTTAGGGTATGTGTTTTGCATCTTTGCTAAGTCTGCTACACTTTGCCATAAGCTTTAATAATTTGGAAAATTGCTCGAACTGGTTGGCACTCTCATCGGTGTAGAGTTGTTGCTCATCTGTATTCATTAATTCTTCATTACTGCATCTTTCTGGATTTTCCAAGTGGTTTCATTATTCTGCAAGACATCATTTGCATGGAGAATATCATGGAATTCATGCCTAGTAACCACAGAGCTCCGTTTCCAATTCTGGAATGGGAGCTGCCTTTTTCCAAAGGCCTGGAAAGAGAAACGTTGTCCAATATATTCAAAACTATCTGCTCTCCTATGTATAGATCATTGAAGACTGTTAGGAGAAGAAATCTTGCATCCATCAACACAAAGATTGATATTCTCCTCAGATTTGGTCTCAATCTTTATTTCAAATGTGCTGGATTTAAATCTAAATTATCATGATATGATAAAAATTGCAAATACAGTCATCCAGGAAGTCTTCTTCCAGGATAATGCTTTGCTCAAAAGCATACAAAAATATAATTTCTGGAAGGGAGAAGCATATATAGGGGGAATTTTCCCCAGGCATTATCTTCATCACAAGGCATGTTATAGAAATATCTACATAGTAATGAAATTATCATTGGAGTATGACACACCCAACCATTTATATAGGGCACTTGCACATCATCATTGGGAAATTGGGGAGGATATGGAGAGGAAATTTAAAGCTAAATATCATGCTTTATCATTTCTCCTTACACACCATTTCCATCAATTAGATAGTGACAACAAACAAATATAAAAAAAGGAGGAGGTTGTGGTTTCTGCAAAGTCACAAGTTGAGAAGGATAACGTGCAAGTACATCACAACAAACCACAAAAAATAATTACAGATATGAACATCACAACAAAGTCAAATTCCACTCCGCTAGCACAACAGTTCATGAACAAGGGAGACAAGGAGAGTTCATCAGTTGGGAATATCTGATATAATATGCTTATATCCATATTTTTTGGTAGTAGTTGACCACATATAACAACATATAGGTTGCAAATTCCATATCTTCAGCTCATTTTCTATTAGTGTAGCTGAGTTTTTGTATATAGCCTCGTCAACATATAAATAGTTGACACATATCAAGTTAAATTTTTCGTATGACACATTATGTAAATCTTTAAGATATGATAGCAGGAACTATAGGCATAGTTGCATAAGATAATGCTAGATTTTATAATTCCAGCCATGAACAATGATATTTTGTAACCTCATTATTATATTAATACATTATGTCAGCCAAAAGCCTTTTACTTAAAAAGAACATGTTCATTTTAAAAAAGTTAAATTATATTTGAAGAGCATAAAATTCTAGTTTTTAATTGGTTCAAAACCAACTTATTAATGACTAATTAAAAAAATGAGTTGAAAAACTGATTGAAATAGTATTATATGTGATAGGAAGTACTAATAATACGATTATTAAAGTTAAGCTAGACCCTATTGTATTATATATGACTCATACCACCCTTAATGTTAATGTGGATTCTATTAATTATTACTATTAGTAGCATTGATTATATTTACGTTGTACTCAAATATGTATACTGAATTTTCTAACTTCCTTAATAACCATCTACTAATATTTCTGCCTAATATCAGCCTTAGTATCTAATTGTCCTTTATTACCACTGATATTAACCTTAATATGTGACCAATAGGCATCCAAGGAAAATGGCAGCCACAGGGGAGAGGGTTTCTGTGTGTTTAGCAAAGATTCCCAGGCAACCCGCAACAACACTGTCCACAATCTTGGTAACCAGATTCGTGCTGTGGAAATATAACATATATTCTTCTTTATTTTCATTTTCCCCATTCTATCTCATGTTGAGTGTCATTTCCATCTAGGTGACTTCTTAGTGGGTGCCCTTCAAACTTCATATAATTAGTTATTTGCTCGCTATTTCTTTATTTTGGTCGATGCATTTATTTCTTGGGGCTTATATCATTTACTCATTGTGCTATACACATGTAAGAACTGTTATGTTTGGAACTACTCTTGTACATTATTTATCCCTCTTTTTTTTAGATTACACTATATTTTTCTTGTGTATTCTTTGAGCTTCGTATACATGGGTTTTGTGTCTATTATTATTATTTTGGTTGTAGGGGGCGTTGTAGACATACCCATGCCTATGTTTGATTTTATTATGGTTGTAGATCATAAATACAATTTTCTATTTTTAAAAGAATCTGACAGCTACTATGAAGGGCAACCCCTCATTAGGGGAGGTGTTGGCCTCCCAAGCGCCCACAGACCCCTTACAAGCCGCAAGGGGCCACGGTCTCTTGGGGTCGAGCCCCCATGGCTGTTGTGTGTGGGGTTTTGACTTCCCCATAGGCTTTAGCTTTTTTTTTAATTTATAATAATATTTAGTTTTGTTTAAATAAAATTTTCTTTATATATATTATTTATATACATTGGTATAATGTATTTTTTATATTTAGGACTATCATACAAAATACAAATATATGTATATTTTTAAAGAGTATTTACATATAAATATTCTGATTACAAATATATACATATATTTTATATATATACATTTATTTGATATATATTTTATAAAATGAGGTTCACATTAGATGCACATATTCTTTCATTAAATGAAATCTAGATAGCACATTACTAGCTTTCCAATAAAAAATGAGAATCTCCCCTTTATTTATACCTTTTTTTGGTTAAATTATAAACTAAAATAATCTTGAAATATCTTTATTTCTATTACCAATAACAAAAAAAAATTCAAATAAAATTGCAATAGAATTTTACAAGAGCCCATTTTGCAACATAGGCCTATTTTACTCTTTTCATTAATGTTGGAACCCCTTGAAAAATTTGTTCCATTCTCATAATCTTGCCGAGTCTGGGGAGTTCTAGGTTTCTATATCCTGCTTACAGAGGGTTTTAAGTTTACTCTAGTCTTATATGAAAAAACCCTTGGAGTTTATATCTTGGTCTTTGTTTTATTTGTTGGTTGACTCCCTCTACCGGTCATCGGTCTCTTCAAGTTATAACTTTTGACATCAACTCTCGTTGAGTGACCGCCCCTCTGGTCTAGTTTTATTGGCTAATCAGGTTGGATTTTTATTTGGTGGTTATCCTAAATCGAGTTAAATATTTCCCATTAATAAAGATCTCAAGTCCTTATGTCATGGTTGTAGGTTAATTTTCCTAGAAAGGTCCCTTTTAGGGTTAACATTTTTACATGTGCAGATCTAGGAAGATTATTTATGGGTCGTGTGATCGATGAAGAAAATCTGAACTATCGCCCGCCTGCCCATCCCATTTTCTTGAATTCTTTTATTCATTTGGGCTAACGTGCGAAGGACACATGTTACTGGTTATTTGTGGGCCTGACATTGTTGAGAAGGTGTACAATTTTTTTCTAAAGCTAGATCAATGGTTAGTGATAATTGAAGTAGCCACATCTGGGTTGTTCCCTACTAACCCGTTTGTTTTTCTTGGTTATTGAATTAACCATATGGGCTAGCGGGCGATTGCCACCTGTCTTCTCTATGATCGATTTGATAATTAATATTGATGAATGTCACCTTGATTGACAGTTGATTGTGGGTGTTGTGGATCAACCTGGACTACTCCCTGCCATCCCGTGTGGGCCCCATACTCCTTGCCAGTTTCTCAACGGGGAAGCAAGTGTTTGTCATGTGGAATAAATCTTAATATCATGGAGGGTAATGTGTGTGTTACTAAAGCCCATATATCCTACTTTCCTAAAGATCTTTTAATTTGAGCCCTTGATATTATATGAGAAATGAAGTTGAAGCTAGCTAAGTAGGTTGTACGATGATGCCTCCAGATTGAATCTCAGTCGTTCCCCGTCCTCCCGTTGATAAAAATTGCATGTGAGTTATGGTTCACAAGGGTAAGGGAAAGACTGACATGTGGATTGGGATTGAAAAGACAAAGAGATGGTAGGGCCCACATGTTACGAAAATTTGCTTCCATGTGGCCTCCTGTCATTGGGAAATTATTTCAGCTATGTATAGTCAAATGTTTCATAATAAGATAATTAAATCTGGATTGTGGATCAATCAATGGTCAATATTCAAAACAAATTTTATAGCAAGCAAGCCTTTTTGGTTCACGTGAGGGTGTCTCAATAACTACAAGGACATTGAACTACCAAAGTAAGGAATTGCATGATTATTAATATTTACATCAAAGGCATAATTTGGTATTACAAGTACACTCAATACACTCCAGGAGCTAAGACTATGGTCACTCAAAATTTTCTCATGTCAGAACCAAGGATGTCAACTTGTGCAAAAATAGTAAATCAATTATCATTTTCCTTTTGGCATTACTCAGAGGTTCTGTTTTCTCAAGATTAATAAGTCTATTAGGATTTTTTCTTGGTTTGGTTGTTAAGTTTGGCATTTATAAAAGGGGATTTCATTAATTCTGCATTTGAATAATTTATGCCAAACCCTTACAAAAGTCATAGGCCTTGCTTAGTTAGACCAAAACACCTTGTTTGATTATATTTCTTACATTATGGCCCCTAAAGCAAAAACATCGCCATCCAAAGGGGAGGTTTCTATTCCCAAGAGACCTCTGAACAAAGACCTTATGGATCAGTTATCACCTTCCACTAGTGATAAACCTACACGTCAATTGATTCCCAGAGGACCATAAATAGTAGAAGGTCTATTTGACAAAATAGGTTCTATCAAAGATGCTAAATTACCATATACTAGATGGGAATTGTTTTATGGGTCATTCAAGAACAAAAATATGGGTGTCCCAGTGGGAAACCCTTGGAACTATGATTTGGGAAAGCTAATTGTGCCAAATGTTTATATGGACGTTGACTTGCTAAAGGAAATAGTTGCTAACTATGACCTAGTCAAGAGGACTATCAGGACCTTTGATGGAAAAGAAATGATTCGAATCACTAAGGAGGAATTGGGTCTTATTTTCAAGCTCACTAAATGGAGTGAAGAAATGTATAAGATAAATGAAGAATCTCTTAGACAAGAATATGAAAAGACCAAGGCTTCTTTTAGGGTCAACATTTTACCAAGATTTCCAGTAGAAATTGTAGGACAGAAGATTGTGATTGGATCACATGATAAGGAGCATTTCCCTATCAATTATTTTGTTCCTTATTTCAAAAGGACTTTCTATTCCATTTATCAAATAATTGGTTATGATCCCGTTTCTGGAATCCCAATGGCTTGGATGTATATGGCTTCCCAAATCCAGCATCCCCAATATTGTGTAGTATATGATTATGTAGGATTCCTTTCTGAAAAAATGCATGATGGGCTGGTTAGATTAAAGAAAGGAGAATCTAGGGTAGGGTGCAACTGGTACTCACTACTAATGCATATTTTCTTATACAAGGGAGCAGTGTATTTTGGATAGAACATTGATTTGGAGAGAAAGGAAAGTGATTGGGATTTTCCCATGCAATGTTGGACCACTGTTTTGGATAAGGATGACAGGACATATGATTATGTCACTTTCCAGAATTTGTTAGCTTCTGAGCTGAAAAAAGCTTTGATTGTGAGGTTTCCCAGAGTTCTTGTTGCTTTACATGACTTCTTGAGGCCAAAGGAAAGAAGACTTGAGATAGGCATTGAGCATAACTAGGGATATGTTATTTTTCTCCCTGATTTTACTATTTTAAGAGTATATGGTTCTAAGGTAGCACCTCATTTGTTGCCAAGGTTTGTTCCTGAAAGAATAGGTTTCCTAGAGGTTATGTGGCAATTAGGAAACATTAAGAATGAACATTTTTTAAATTAGGGAAAGGGAACTTTCTTTCCTTTATACACTTGTTTTTTTGATTTTATGATGACTAAAGGAGGTTGGAACAGTATCATTGAAGTGCTCAAAGGATACCGCATGAAAAGGAAAATTGAGAGGGTCAAATATGATCCTGAAGGATTTAAGGCTTGGTTGAATGATAGAAACAAAACCTACAAATATGCTCATATTTTCCATTATCCAGAGGATGTGATAAGGAATATATCTGACAGTGTGGAGCAAGAAAAGAGGTCGGCGAGGTGGATTGCATTCAACAAGATGCAAAGGAAGATAAAGAAGGAAGAGCCTGATTTCAAAATCCTCCCTAAGACTGAGAATATTATTGAAAAAGTGGAGCATTTTACAAGAAATTTTGATTCAATAGTAGGCCACCTTGAAAGTAAAGGGGTGGTTAGTACAGATAAAGGGAAAGCTCCAATTGTTGAAGAACAAAATGGAGGACGAATTTTCTATTGAAGGGGAGTCTACATCACAAGCCTCTGAGGAGACAAAAATAAAGTTTTTCATAAGAAGAAAGGGTAAAACAAAGAAATCTGATGAACCCTGTGCTCCCACTTAGCATGAGGAACATAAACCTTCTTCTCATGTGTCACAAGTGCCACCCCCATATCCACCAAGGCCGGTAGTGACTGAGATTGTAGATGTTGATTCTCCACAACCTAGTGAAATACTACCTGTAGAGCCACTATTGAAAAAATAGAAAACTGTGACCACTAGTCTAGTGGATTATGATGATGAAGGCTCTGATGATGATATTTGGGTATCTAAGAAAACTATATTTGTAGTAAGTTCAACTAGTCAACTAGGAAAAATATTAAGTAATGTTGATCTTAGAGGATTAAATGGAAGTGATGACATGAGAGTTGAGGCATGTACTAAGTTCTTGGATGGTGACTCATTTGTGAAAACTCAAGATTTTATGGATTTTTCTTATAGGGATAAACGAGATGAGCGTGTAAAATGTTTAGCTGTGGAGAGGAGCCTACATCTAGAATTGCCCGATACCGTCATTCAAAAAAAGGCATTGAATGAGATGAGAACCATGTTTCAAAACATGACTGCTAAGGAAGGTCGAGAATTGGTGAGAACAAGTGGTATCTTGTTGTTACCAAAATGGGACTTAGCCTCAACCATTGCTTTTGACACAATCAAAAAATGTGACAGACCACTCTATGATACAGAGGAAGAAGTTGCACTTGCTTTACAAGGGTCTGCTTTTAGTGAAGAGTGGGAAGCTTTGGCTATTTGGTCTTTAGCCCCAAACACAAGAAAACCAAACATTTTTGAGCCTCCACCTGATTACAAGGGAGGCCTAATAATCAAGAGAGTGTCAGAAAAATTGGCCTTGGAAGCTACAAATTTGTTTTTTCATGCTGTACAATTCACTAGGGCTACTATGGAATCTATTACAGTTGAGAAGGATACACTTAGAACAAAACTGAATAATTTATTGGTAAAATATGGAAATATTGAGAGAAATAACATGTAGTTACATACAAATATAGCATTGTTAGAGGATGTATTGCAAAAATTTCAGCCTAGAAAGCTCAAGCAAGATGATGTTGACTCTCCCACTACTGTACAAGAGGATATATCACCTGAAATTACAACTGATGTAAATACTTCTTGGGAAATTGTGCCATATAATATGGGAAATTTTCCCATTTCAATAGTAGAACCTAGTGTGGCAGAAGGATCACAAAATGAAGGGGATGTCAAAAAGGAAGAGTTTCTTAGACAACTAAGTGAATATAGAGAAAGGTGTCAAGGTCATGATGAAGATAATTTTAGGAGCAACATGAGAATTGTCACAACAGTCCTTGAGGACTTGAACAAAAAGGTGAACAACAGACTAAATAGTATTCATCATAGCTATTCATCCATGGTTGATGCCATAAGAAGGTTTGATATCGACAAAGAGAAAGCCATCCCACTTATGGAGATTTGGAGCCCTAGAAAACAAGACTTGATGCTGATGGGGATTGGGGTTAAGAAAGATCCTAATCCACCTAATAGGTTTAAACCTACTATTCTTCTAGTAAATAAGATTGAGGAATATAGAGGGAATGTTGAAACATTGGAGAACAGGATAAGAGAATTGGTGAAATATTTGCATGAATCTAATCATGGACTTCTCTCATCTATCTTAAGGAGTGATGGTAGCATTAAGACTTTGCAAGAATGGAGAAATGAAGTAAACAGTGCTATTTCAGATCAAGCTATAAAAAAATGTCAAAAATTTGATATGGACACATTAACAGTGAATATGGATATGTTGGTCCATGCTGAGACAGTATTGCTAGAAGTTTATAGGGAAGCTAACTAAATTGTCACCAAATATGCACCTTACAGATAAAGGGTTGATGAAGTAATGAATTTTGATTGGCCCATAGAAGAAGAGTTCCTAGCATGGAAAGGAAAATATTTGGAGGGAGTGAGAGTTTTACACTAAGGATGGCAAGTTAATAATTTGAAAGTTTAAAGTCTGCAACCGTGGTGAGTAACGAATAGATGGGAATGCACTACATAGCTTGGATTTAGTACAGATTAGGCTTATGTTAAAGTATGGAAAATATAGTGCATCTTATCCAAGGTTGATTTGATGACAAGGCTACAGGCGTGGTCTTATCTTTTGTATTTTTATGTTTTCCTAATGCTTTTCCTTCTTTTCATTTTTGGTGCATGGGCACAAGTTTTGAGGTAATTGTTCGGTTGAACCCATTTTGAAGATTTAACCCAATCTCCTGCAATGAATATGGGCTACATGCATTTTATTCACATGTCTCCTACCTCTTGGAGTATTTTGTAACTGAATGAAGGAATCTTTGTTTTAGTGGTCCAATAGGGTTTTGACATGTGTACTTTCTGGCTTGAGGCTTGTTTTTTCTCCTTCATTTCTATAAGAAGGAATTCAAAGCCAGGAAGTAGGGGTTCGTTGTTTTTATGCAATTGACACAATGAATTGTAAGAGATATACTAAGTATGTTTTTAGAGTTTTTGTCTTTAAGTTTGAGAGTTCATAATTTTGTATGTAGTTTGGATAACAACAAAACAAATATATACTAAGAAATACCAATTTCATGGCTATTGTCTCTCCTTGCACTTATTTTATGAGTTATAAATGAAAGTAATCCAAGATATGTTGTATTTGTCTCCATTGTTTACCATTGGATGTTTGATTTCATTCTTGCTTATTGATTCAATGAATTGATGTAAATGCTTGGATGAGATTAATGACTCATAGGAATCAAGTGCTAGTATATTGATAAGTAGTATTAGTCATGAATGTAATAGGAGAATGTTGTAATGTAGTATCTCTTGAAATTATATGTTGTTATTCATGAATTGTTATATGATCATATAGGTAGGTTATGACTTTGTGCTCAGGATAAAGGCACTGGTTCATGTGAAGTACTCATGATTTATATTCTGAGTTGATTTGTCAACAGTCACTTTTATTTTACAAACTCTTGTGGTTACCATTGTAGTTATTACATGTTACAGTCTCACCTTCTCATGTTTTAATTATAATACGTTGTTAAATAAGCTACCAACTTATTTAATGTATTAGGATCTTGAGCAGCTAAATGAGAAGTGTTTATTATTGGCAATGTATGAGATTATAATTGTGTGAATTCAGAAGTATGCATTGTGGGATAACCCTCCCGGGTTTTACAGAGCCCAAAGTGTAGGAGTAGAGATTTTGTAGCTTCCACTTGTTCGTTGGCCAATCCCTTTAGAATACTGATTATTGGAAATGGTAAAATCCATAGGTATTTCTAGAGATAAGTTTGGTTCTTAAAAAATAACCAACAATTAACATAATGCAACGTCTTCTTTTAAGGTTCAAACACAAAAAATTTACATTATAAACCATATCATATTTTTTGAAAAACTAGATGAAAATACCTCTTTATCCCAAGCTCTTCGTTTACACAAACTCATAGAGTATTCTTTTTCCTTTTTACAATAAGATCAACCTCTTTACATGAACTTCTCATATTATAATGGATACATAGAAAATATAAATGATACAAATAACATGCCAGTAATTAGACTTGCTCTTTTCATTCTTCCATTTTACAACAAAATACTAGCCTTCAATACTACAAACAATGTTTAAGAATATAGTGAATAACATACAAATGATTAAAGCTTTCTCTCCACCCAACCAAAATGGAATCATGAAGCCTCATGGTCTCTAACCATACCCCCTGAGCAAGAAGAAAAAACTACCAATGATCTTGGTATGAAAATTGAAAATGACTTATTCATAAATTCTATTTACCTATTTCACAACATAACTCTCAACCCACAACACTCAACAAATTTGAACTCTTCTCAACTTTTTTTCAAACAATAACAAAAATAACACAAAAAATATCTTAAACAATCTAACTTGGTAACAACAAGGAAATAATAACTTATCTCTAAAACCATGCTTCTCGAACACCAAAATCATATGTGAGAGTTCCTTCCTTCTCTCCAACCTTCCTTCCTCTTCATTCTCCACTCCAAAAACACCAAGATTCTCCAAAATGAGAAGTGGGTAACACTCATTTTCTCTTTTCCATCAAAATATAAAATAATTCAACTTGAATCCTCTTGAATGAGGGAGTGACACTTGTCACTTTCTCATTCAATCTTCAAACACACTCTCCCACAAGTGTGTGAGCAATTTTGGGGAGAAGGGAAGGGAAGGAGTGTACTCCACTCCATCCCAAAATTATTCATCTTCATTAAGAGGGGGATGGAGTACTTGGTCACTCCCTCTCTCTTGTCACATCTCATAATTGGTTTTGGAGACCAAGACATTTCCCCTTTCCCTAAACCTTCCAAATCCATCACTTTTTAAAAAGGTCAATAAATGAGGGTCATATCTTGGATATGGCCCAAGATATGGTCATAATTAGGAATCCAACCCCTAGGTACCTACCCTAGGACCTTAAAAAAATATGAAACCACTTAAAAATGGGATTTTTAATCCCCTTTAAAACCACAATATAGAGTGCATCCAAAATTCAACTCCAATAAGGGTTTGCAACCCCTAATTTCCTACTTAAACTCTTAACCACCCTCACAAGACATATTAACACATAACCCCAAACGTTAAGCCCAAAAACAAAATCATTCCAACATTAAATGTTAACACCATTTGTCTTTTTGGTTACAAGGGTTCACAATAATTGATTTTACAAAAGGGGTAATAATGCAGGTCTATATGGTCCTCCTTTTTATCCTTGACATAATTATTATACCTACATATTAGCTCACACCATTTATATCCAACATATTAGTAGGGATAAGTCATATCAATATAAAACTCCATATTAGTTGGACCATAATATAGACTTAGCTATTGATTATCCACCCAATTCCATACACCATTCATGTCCATTAAGCATACAAATCAAAACCCATCTTAAATCAGTTAAATACTATAATTAGAAAGAATCATTCATCTATCCACTTAATTTACCTTTATCTAATTATTCATTATTGTTGATTACAACCCAATTAAATATAAAGTATGTTATACTCACCTCTTCCACACGCTTGTGGTCTTACCATACTTGATCGACATTTCATCCATGCATACTGGGTTTTAGTCAACCAACCTTTGTGTACCATCATTCACAATATGTCAATCTTCAGTCACATTCACTACCAGTATCCACCTTAGCAGACATAAAACTCATTAGTATTAATAAAGTAAAATCTAACTCAAATATCTTTCCTAGCTTCATATTAAATCAAAGAGCTCATTGAAAGGTGGCTCATAAATCATAATCATCTTCCAACAACCAATCTCATTTTATTATTTAAACATTTTCACATTTTTGATGTATTAGAGAGTGCAATTTTACCCTAAGGTTTATTAATGTAATACATTAATGATAACACATAATTCATTCATCATCTTTGATGTGATTCACTAGTAATCAATGAAATACACATAGTAAATTAAGGTTGCATTGGTTGCATACAAGGTGGGGCCTTACAAAGATCTTCTATGAGAGAGATAAGTTATAAAATTGTAAGTGAAATAACACAATTATAGACCCGAGATTCCAAGAATGTGTAAATGTAAAAATGACAAGATTGCATTAGGATCTCAAATAAAATCTATACAATAATGACCGCATGCATCAAAGTACATGTCTTCCAAAGTATGCAAGAGTATGAAAGAGTATATGCAAACACAAGCTAGGTAGTAAGTTTATAAAGAATTAAGGAGATGATAGAGGTGACAAATCCAACTAATAGGAATTAACTATCAAAAGTGGAGATGGCCACCAAAATTGGAAAGTGTTCCACCCTTTAAGGAAGGGGACACCACATCACTTATCTCCTAGTTATAAAAATGATAAACTCGCTTTATTCTCCTAAACAAGCTTAATAAAGTGTAGGAAAAACCTAGGACTAAGGGAAAATAAATTAACCCACTAGGAAAATAAAAACCTACACCAATAGGCACAAACACTAATGACATAAAATAAAGAAATCACATTGGGAACACTCACCAATGGAGCCAACAATAAATCATCATTGGGAAAATTCACCAATTTCATAACATCCAACTCTAGTCACCCACATAAAAATACTAGGATACGATACTAGAGAGGATACATGAAGTGTCATCACAAAGCTCAATAGTATGGCTAAACAAAGCTAGGTGTGATAAAATTTCTCCTCGAGGAACCAAACCTACAAGTTCCATTTCCCCTAGGGTTGGTGTGCCTTCCACACTCATACATGAGCCTATACAAACACTATAGGCATGATGTCATTAATTTTCACTTATTGAGGAGACTCTCTAATGAGATATCCAATGGGACACTTTGGGTCAAGAAAGCATTGGGAGCCACTCCATAACAACTCTCTAGTACCTTCATCCTAGGATCATTATGACTCATGACAAAAGAGTGGCACATAAAACAATGCATAAAAATATGACAATTTTTTTCTCAAAAACTTGAAAACATGATCTCAATGTGATACTTACAAAAATCCATGGGGAGGGGGGGGTCATATTTCCCCCATTCCAAAACATCCAAAAAACACTTTGAGATTTCAAAATTTCTACAATTATTTACAAAGGAAATACCATAGAAAACCCAAATCCACCATTAAAAAAATGCTTGAAATTTTAAATTTTAAATTTCTAAATAAACCCCTTGGCTCTAAATATCCCCAACAACATACTTTTAAGGTCAAATTCGCATTTTAATGATTTTGAAAAAAATGCCAAAATGAGAGCACAAAATAACATTTTTGATTTTTAAAAAAAATTTAAATTTACTTCTAATTGCTCAAAATTGAATCTAAGAGAGAAGTCATATGCTCCCTTAAGGATGAGCATGATGATGGGCTCAATTAATGACTAGATTTACTTTATTGTTTTAGTATTTTATCATTTCATCTGCTAAGTTTCAAAGACATTACCAAGACCTTATATATCTTTTATATACTTTTCATACACTTTTAAGCTATTTCAAGTATGCGGAAATGATTGATATATGTCTGTATGAATGCATGGATGCCTATGGAATTTAGTATGATTTATATGTTTAAATTATGATTGTTAATAATGTGGATGCCTTAGGAATGTGACTAACATCTTGTAGCAAGAAAGATTGTTAACCTACAACAAGTTTTCTAGCCTACTGCATAAGGACTACAAATGGTTGTAGGGGAGAGGTCAAAGCAACCAAGGCATGAAACTTTTAGAGAGAATGAAGGTGATAATTTATTGATCAGCTATGAGTCACCACATAACACTTTTTCTCACTTAATAAGACCATTAGGAGGAGGAGTCTATTCTCAAGGGGATTGATTTATGACACGACTATTCTCAGGAACACGTCTCTATCATAATAGTTAATCATTAGGAATTGAGTTCTAAATTGGTTACTCTACTCCTGTTTCATAATTATTGTTTTCTATTTTATACTAAGTCCTCTTCCTATCTTTAAGGGGGAGTGGATGATTTCTTTATGAGTTTTTTTCAATAGGAAAAGAATAAAAATCCTCACAGACCGTATATAGTGGGATTTGTTGTCAAGGAGTAAATCTAGTTGCTAGTAGTTATTCTAGTTGTTAGTTGATCAAGCTAATAAGTTAGTTTTTATTTTCTATTAGTTGCATCAATAGATATGTGTTATTGAATAAGAAGTCTTCAGTAGATTCTTGTTGTATTGTATGTAAGAGTTCAATGTTTATTTTCAATAAAAGGAATTAGCTAGATAACATGAATGGCTGAGTAAGTACTAGGTATTGAAAATTTTTGTGGAAGCAACAACTCAAGCAAGGGCCACTTGAGGTACTGCTAATCCACTTAATCTCCTATTATTAGATTAAATGATGCATTGTTGAAATTAGTTAAGTATTTTCCAGTTATATGCATGTGTTGTAATTCATGAATGCCATTTTGTAGTTTTGAATTGAATTTTGTAGCATCGTGTTGCTTTCATACTCTAAAGGAATTAGCTAGATTAGGACATTGCAGTTTTTAATAGTTAACATTTACAATCTTAAGTGTTACGTACCCTAACATAAGGTAAAAATTTATATTTATTTCCCCTATTTTGTGAATTAGCATATTTCACTTTCTAGATTTTGCAATCTTTTGTACATGTGTAATTTCCTAAACTCCATTGATGTAGGATGTGTCTAGAGTCCATGAATGCATATATTGTGCCAACACTATCTAAAGTTTACGAGTCCCTGGTTGATAATTAAATGCAACCTCTTCTGAAAGATGAACTATTCAGTTAGGAATTCATTCTCTGAGTTGTTTGTAGAACTAGCAAGCACCAAGTTGATTAGACATTAGAGAGGCTCTACACATGACATCCAAAGCAAGAAACATAAACCAAATAGAGAGAAAATAGAGGATTACCTCATTCTTGGAAGCACATGTAAAACAATGAAGAACTCACCCAATTCATCAATTTGAAATGAAGAAGGTCCACACATGCCATCACACCCCCATTCCTATCCATCTCACTTTAAATCCCATCCCATTCCATTCACAAATGAATCCAAAATTTTAGTTTCAAATTTTTTCTTGTGAGAGGGTTTGGAGAGAAATTTCTTCGAAAAACAAAGAATGAGATAAAAATACTAAATCTAGTCCCTCGTAACCCGTTTCTCTTTTCACTAATTTTCTATTTTTTCTATTTTCAAAATTTACTTTCAAAATTATCCATTTTCATTTAAATAAAATAAAAATTCCATATTCAACACTTTTCAATATTTTTTTATCAATGATTAAATCGAATATCTACACATTCCCAACCAAAGGTGTTTTTTTAAAAAATTTAAATAAATAACTTAGATTTATTTTTATCTTTTTCCCCTTTTTCTCAAAATACAAAAAATATTCTAAAAGATAACATATGATATTATTTTCATTCCTATATTTTCAATTATGGAAAACAAGGAAATTAAACTATTTAATAAAAAAAAACATTTACTGGTGATTCATAATAGAGGAAAATTTTGAAATCACCTCTAGTTTGGATTTGAGTTCACACAGGGTGAAATATGACACATACCATACTCAATTCAAGTATGATTAGGGAATAACAAAAAGGGATGCCTAGTGTGACATCTTCAAAATAACCACTATTGGGGGAATAACTTAGACTTGTGTAACTAGGTGGAGAAATAACTATGTAATCGTAACCACTCTATACACATGTCAAGTGTACTTGCTCAATAAATAAATATCTGAAGCATAACATAATCACCCAACAAGGTAGAAAATCACATAACATATAAATCAGTGCATCTAAATAATATAAAATCATGATAACATTTAATCACAACATTAAAATAATATGCATATCACTGAACTGAAGCATAATGATAGCCCAAGAATTTAAACATCACATAGGCATACAAGCATCTCAAAGAAACACCACCAACAATCAACATGTTGAGGGATCACATCTCAAAACATGTAATTGATCCAAAATATCAAGGCTGCAAACAGAGAGGGCATTACATGATAATTTACATTTCACTTCTTGTGTCACTAAATTGACAATGGCAACATGTCTAGGGGGTAGGTTACTATTACTAAAGGTGTATTTTTTCTTCCCAAGCATCTTGATCCTTTTGAGTTTCATTGGATTAAAAAAGTATCTTAATATCCCTAAGAATAGAAAAGTACCAATGTAATATTTTGGATTTATAACCTCCTATACGCTCTATTGGGTCTCAAAAATGCAGGTTTGAACCACGAGAGGTTGCCAAGCTCTCACAATGCTTTTGGCCAACTAACAAGGCCAATTGATGCAATTGTACCTTCTTCTCTTCAGGCTCTACAAAACCTAGGTGGGTGCACCTATGTGTATGTTGCAGATTTAAGATGTGTTTCCTGGTTGATCAATCTATCCACAATGGAAAAGGGAAGTGGACAGATAAAACTACTACACCTACTCCTACTCCTATTGTACCAATGAAAGGTTTTTTGAATAAATTGTTTGGTATGGATTTGTATCTCTGGGTTGTGGCAGATCAATGCCTTCTATCCACATGGGCAATGGAGTCAAAAATGATATGCATTTCCTCTTATTGGCTTAACTCTAGTTGTTAGGCACTCTGAAAATTCTATGGCTGGCATAAAAATTTACTAAGTCTATGACTTGCATAAACAGTGCTGGAATGTTTCTCTATCAGGTTCTTCTTTAATTATCCAAAAAAAATCTCAAAACCACTATGATTTATTAAGAGAATTTAATTCTGGCTTGCAGACACCAATTAGTCAAATCACACAAAATGGAATATATCTTGATAAATCAGGGAATATGCTTGATATGCTGATTTAAATGATTAAAAGAACTCAAGTTGGAGACAACCAAAATAAAGAGTATAAATAATGCAACACAACAACTAAACACCAAAGAGAAATTCACCAGTTTAAAACATTAGTCTTCATTGTTTCTGCTTCAAGAAAATTCTGTACATTATTTCCATCCCAGTCCCTTCTCGAGAAAATTCTAACTCCTACAATCTAACTAATGCTTTCTATCTCCCCATTTTACAACTGATTTTTCAAATTATTTATACATTACATCTCAAGGGTCGTGACCCTTCAATTTTTTGGTTATTGCCATTTACATTCCATGGCTGAAACAAAATATTTAATTAGTTGCCTATCGACAAACTAAATATTTTAAACTATAGTCGGGATTTTAATTTTACATTATACCTTTCCTACTCTTTAAATTTCATTTTATCCCCTCCTTTACTTTTATCTTCTCGTGGCCTTATTATCTTTATTGTTACTGCTCTACTGCGGGCTTGACTTTTCTTCTTGCGGTAACGTGATGACCGGCCCCACATTGACTGTCATGGCTACCTCTGTTGCTTACTGCTCTACCACGGTCTTTGTATTCACTATCGGTGGTACCGCGGTAACCGTTAGCCACCTCCCTCGATAGTTTACTACAGGCACCGCAGTCTTCATTTTCATTGTGTGCGGTATAGCGGTAACCGCTTACCATCTCCTCCGTTTTTAACTGTTTTCCGTCGACCATTACCACCACTGCATGTTAAAATTCTACCGCTCTACCATGGTCTATACTCAAACCTTCCGTGGTATCGCAATATATGTCCTCGCTGCTACCCTTGTTGTTGACTTACCGCCATCGCGCTACCGCTGTCTATGTTTAGACCGCGTGCAGTAGCACGGTAAGCGCTTTGTTCTTGCCAGCTAACCGGTACCGCCATACCACAGGCCCCTTTGTGGGAGGCCGCAGTAAAGCGGTAAGACCATTTAAAGGAAATGACTATGACCGTAGTGAAAGATAAGTCAATTTTGGCCCTTTTGAATGGCGGTAAAGTTAATTTTTCCATGAGAAGGTAGTGAAATATAAGGAAAATAAATGGGGGATAAAGTATAGAAGGCAGTTAATGAATTTTATGGGAAAGATAGTGAAAATATAAGGCATGAATAAATAAAATACCTTAGGGTTTTGATGGAATTTTATGAAAAAATATTTAAAACCCTAGGAATTCTTATGGGAATTTTGGGTTCTAACAGTGGCTCCTGTTGGGGATGAGTGATTTTCCAAATCACTGCAAGAATCCAAAATATCTTTGGTAGAGCAGATCGAGCAAAAGATATGAAAAATGAAAGCCATGGCAGATGAAGGGAATGAAAAGTGAAGGACATGAAAATGGAGCAAATGGAGGGAATGAAAAGGATCCTAAACTACTGTACATGGAAAAAATATTTTTTCAACAAGGGAACCTCTGAGAATGTCCATGTATTGGCAAACTCGGATCCTCAAAAATTATTGTGCATGGAAGTGAATGATTAAAGAGGGTTTTGCTAAGAATTGTCCATGCAATGGCAATCCTTAATCCTTTGTACCTACTATGGTTTAAAAATCAAACCACAAAGGATGACCTCAGGCCACCCAAAAAAGAAAAACCTGTATTTTCCTCTGTCACAGACCTTATTCTGTTTTGAGCTCACTAGACCTTTCTTGAAATTATCCATTCCACCTATCCTGCAACATGCATTTTCATTAAAAGCCTTCAAAAATGCATTATATTCAGCTTGATTCATATTCCTTTCACCACTCTGCATTTCATCATTCTCATTATCACATGGAAAATATTCATCACCCTCAATATACAAAGTGTATCCACATTCAACAAAACATTCATAGGCATGCTCACTATCATATATTGTTGAATGTGCCTGCAACTGTACTGAGCCCTAAAAATCTGAATATTCCTTATGGTGACCAAGAAATTCTATCTCATCAATATTTTTTGAAACAATCAAATCACTTTCCATTTCTTTCCTATCACCAATTGGCACTGACACACACCTTTGATTCATACAGTCATACTCATACATACTTGAATCAACAAATGGTGGGCACTCATCATCAATTACATGTAAACCAATATCTTCCTTTTGTAGGAAAAAATTATTTAGATCACATACCTCCTTTTGGACACAAACAAACTTTTGATTAGCTTCAAAGAAATCCTCATCACTGTGATAGATGCACATGGGGTCACATGAATTGTTACTTCCACTGTCAAAACAAATGTAGGTTGGAGCCAAAACTTTTGAATCATCTTTAAGCGCACACTTCTGGTATTTAAGAGTTAACAAATCTAAAACTTTCTCACTACTGAGTGAACATGTTTCAACCAGATCTCCTGCTATTTCTCCAACTTCTTGATCTCCATATGAACTGCAACAATCATCCTGTTGTAGATCAACATCCACCATTTCATCTTCACAATTTGAGTATTCAATGGATCCCTCATAACACACATTGTCACAATCTGCTATGCAGGAGATATCTTCTATATCTTCATCCTCCTCATGCCAGCTTTCTCCCATGAATTTTTCCTTATCATCAATTGTGCCATCATGGTGTTGGTCTGAGAATGAGGGCTCAATTTGTTCATTTTTGCTTGCTTTGTCACCAACATATTCCTTATGAAGTGTATCTTCAAGAACATCTTCATCATTGTAGTCCTCATCCAATATGTATGATTGACCACCCATATCATCACAGTCTTCCGAATTTGAAGAATTGTCATTAGAAATCTCAATTGCACATTTATCCTCCATTGGCTGCATTATTTGATCATTCATGATATCACTATTAGATTTGTTGTTGACAGTGTCCATATACCCCGTCTCAAGCATGGAATCAATAAATTTATTTGTTGCATCCAAGGCATACTGTTTTGATGATTCTGACCAATAAATTGATTCAGGCTCTGATGCTCTTAGAAATTGTGCAACAAATGTGGGTCTTGTAGGCCTGTGATGAGGAGGTAATTGCATACAGATGTCTACCATCCTATTGTATAGAGAGTTTACATCCTCTCCTTCATATTTCCTTATGTCAAAAAATGTATCTAAAGGGGAAATTCCACATTTTGATTCTGTAATGGAGTCTTGGATTTGAGTATGTACATCATCATCTTCTTCTTGATTATGTAAATGATCATCATCTTTGTCCTCATACTGGCTCTAGAATATTTCTTTTAGATCCTCCCATGAAGATATACTTTGCACAGGAAAACTTTTAAACCATTCCCTTGCACTATCCCTCATAGATCTTGAAAAACATTTCATAATGACATCCTCTGGATAAACTTGAAAGTTGACAATGACATCCCAAAATCGTTCCATATGCTCATAAGCTGATTCATTCAATTCTCCTTGAAATTTAGGGATATACATTAGCAGTTCTGTCTCATTGCAGGGGTAAGGATTTGGGTAGCCTTGGACATTACTAAAGTTAAATGGTTTATCGATAATTGAAACAAAATTTGGAGGGCCATATGGGTTTTGGTAGATCATTCATCTTTTTCCAAGAAATGGAAGATGATTCATTTGAGGTAATGGTTGTGGTGTATAGGTGTTCTACTGTGAATAACACATATTACCTTCATTGTCAAATTCAAGTCCCAATTGCAGCATTTGTTGTCTCAATTGTAATTTTTTTTGTTTCCAGTATAACACTTGTTCTTTCATTTCTTCTAGTTCTTTCATTGTCCGGTGTCTTCTTTGTTCTTCTGCCATCCTGACAAAATGTTACTGCTCCACAATATCTATGCATTATATATCAAATCAAAACAGAGTAGCCAACTACTTTTCCAAAAGTAGGAAAATGAAATAGATTATGATATTGCTTTGGTTTGCCCCCAGCGGAATCTCCAAAAAAATGTAAAACTTTGCTGACTCTAAAAATGGAAAGGCTGAAAAATATTCCTGAGTAATCCCTGGCAAAGTCGCCAATTTGTTGTGTGTGTGACTCGGATGGGGAGATACAAATTACACAATTATGATTCTCTGATTGGAGACCAATTTTTCTACTGTGTTGACTCTGTAAATGGAAAGGCTGGAACCAAATTTTTTTATGTTTGTCCCCAACAGAGTCACCAATTTGTTGGGTCTCAAAAACGCAAGTTTGAACCATGAGAGGTTGCCAAGCTCTCACAACGCTTTTGGCCAACTAATAAGGCCAATTGATGCAATTGTACCTTCTTCTCTTCAGGCTTTGCAAAACCTAGGCATGTGTACCTATGTGTATGTTGCAGATTTAAGATGTGTTTCCTGGTTGATCAATCTATCCACAATGGCAAAGGGAAGTGGACAGATAAAACTACTACACCTACTCCCACTCCTACTGCACAAATGAAAGGTTTTTTGAATAAATTGTTTGGTATGGATTTGTATCTCTGGGTTGTGGCAGATCAGTGCCTTCTATCCACATGGGAAATGGAGTAAAAAATGATATGTGTTTCGTCTTATTGGCTTAACTCTAGTTGTTAGGCACTCTGAAAATTCTATGGCTGGCATAAAAATTTACTAAGTCTATGACTTGCATAAACAGTGCTGGAATATTTCTCTATCAGGTTCTTCTTTAACTATCCAAAAGAAATCTCAAAACCATTGTGATTTATTAAGAGAATTTAATTCTGGCTTGCAAAAACCAATTAGTCAAATCACACAAAATGGAATATATCTTGATAAATCAGGGAATATGCTTGATATGCTGATTTAAATGATTAAAAGACCTCAAGTTGGAGACAACCAAAATAAAGAGTATAAATTAATGCAACACAACAACTGAACACCAAAGAGAAATTCACCAGTTTAAAACATTAGTCTTCATTGTTTCTACTTCAATAAAATTTTGTACATTATTTCCATCCCAGTCCCTTCTCGGGAAAATTCTAACTCCTACAGTCTAACTACTGCTTTCTATCTCCCCCTTTTACAACTGATTTTTTAAATTATTTATACATTACATCTCAAGGGTCGTGACCCTTCAATTTTCTGGTTATTGTCGTTTACATTCCATGGCTGAAACAAAATATTTAAGTAGTTGCCTATCGACAAACTAAATATTTTAAACTACAGTCGGGCTTTTAATTTTACATTATACCTATCCCGCCCTTTAAATTTCATTTTATCCGCTCCTTTACTTTTATCTTCTCGTGGCCTTATTATCTTTATTGTTACCGCTCTACCGCGGGCTTGACTTTTCTTCCTGCGGTAACGCGGTGACCGGCCCCACACTAACTGTCACGGCTACCTCTGTTGCTTACCGCTCTACCGCGGTCTTTGTATTCGCTATTGGCGGTACCATGGTAACCGTTAGCCGCCTCCCTTGATAGTTTACCGCAGGCACCGCGGTCTTCATTTTTATTGTGTGCGGTATAGCAGTAACTGCTTACCGTCTCCTCTGTTGTTAACCATTTTTCGTCAACCATTACCGCCGTTGCATGTTAAACTTCTACCATGGTCTGTACTCGGACCTTCTGCAGTATCGCGGTATATGTCCTCGCTGCTACCCTCGCTGTTGACTTACCACCACCGTGCTACTGCGGTTTATGTTTAGACTGTGTGTGGTAGCGCGATAAGCGCTTTGTTCCTGCCAGCTAACCGGTACTGCCATACCACAGGCCCCTTTGTGGGAGGCCACGGTAAAGCAGTAAGACCATTTAAAGGAAATGAATATGACCGTAGTGAAAGATAAGTCAATTTTGGCCCTTTTGAATGGTGGTAAAGTTAATTTTTCCATGAGAAGGTAGTGAAATATAAGGAAAATAAATGGGAGATAAAGTATAGAAGGCAGTTAATGAATTTTATGGGAAAGATAGTGAAAATATAAGGCATGAATAAATAAAATACCTTAGGGCTTTGATGGAATTTTATGATTTTTTTTTTAAAACCCTAGGAATTCTTATGGGAATTTTGGGTTCTAACAAGCTCCCTTATCATTGTCCATACACATAAAAAAATTATTCAAGCTCATAAATCACTAAACATAAATGATTTTACTACCTATAAGATGAAAAATTGTTGTTTAGGTACATTCTAGCCTCTTCTACATATTCATCATCATTCTTAGAGCTTCACATAAATATGTTCAAATCTCAAAATAGAGACCTTAAAAGGTCTTAAATGAGTAAATGAGAGAGAGAGAGAGATGAATGGTTAATAACATAAGCAATACTTAAATAGAGGGAGGAAGGGAGAGAGATAGAGGAATCCTTAATGTACAAGTTCTAACAAAGAATCATATTTTGATTGGTATTAATAATAGAAGGAATCTTAAGTTTGAAGTAAGAATTAAAACTATTTAAACATTTATGATCACTCCCAACAATAAATACTATTAATTCTCATTATTGAAACCACTCAAATAAGTGAAAATTTTTAAGCTATGAATACATACAAAATATTTATATTTATTGATCTCAATAAGGTCATGAAGGTATAAATAATATCATAATTTATCGTCATATAGTGTCATATGTAAGGTCTACAATCCCATATAAGCATATGATGTTTGTCTAAAAAAAAGCAATACATGCATACAATTATATACATTAGTAAAAAATAAAAAATGCATACAAAGCTATATAGGTGTACAATGATATACATTGGAAAAATAAAAATCTAAATCTACATGTCATTAAGGCATACAAAAAAATGTCCAAAGATAAAAATTATGGAGCGTCATTGAACAATTATTTACTCTTGCCCAACCAAGAAGATAGAGAATCGATATTACCTCCTATGCTCAAGAATATTTTGTATCTCAACTTATTAATACAATTAAACAATATACAAATTAGTCTAGAAAGAATGATAGATAAAATGACATAAGTAAATTATCACTTACCACAAGCTGATGATCCTCCTCAATAATACTTTGCTTCTCTTCATCCACCAAGTGCATAAAGTGGAGTTCTCACCTCCTTTGGAAAACATGAAGAATCAAATTACACTAACATGAATATCATTTATTTAAACTAAATGATGTTAGAAGAAACAACAAATATATAGTGACATTTACATTATTAGCTCATACCTATGGGAGAGACATGAAAGATAAAACTACCATAAAAATTCCCGTATCCACTCATCTATAATTATTGGGAGGAGTTTGTGTTGATGAAATCAACTAAAAATATTAACAACATTATCTAACCGAATTCTACATAACCTTATTTACATACATAATGATTACAAAAAGTAAAACTTACCTGAGTGAAAATCAATAATTGAGTACTACCACCAATGTGTCCTAATATTTAAGATACATCATTCAATTATTCATCATCAAACTACCATTTTAATATTAGAAAATTGATATATGACCAAAAAATTCACATGTATTATATTAATTAAAAACTACATATCTGTGAAATAATGTGTGCCCACATAAGAATGTGATGAAGTTTCAATGGGTGCATGATACATACTTTGACGCAGATGATAACACACTCTTGCTGTTCAAAAAATTGTAACACACAAATTTACAATTTCTAAGGGCAACCTTTTGCCCAAATATTGCATTCAAGATTCACAATTCACAAATTTTAACCATCCCACAACCAACACAATTTTAATTGACAATTTCACTTTCCAATTAAAATCAAAATCAAAATTTCACAAGAAATCAACTTACAAAATCGATCTTGCATTCAAATTTTAAAAAGAATTCAAATGTGTTTATTCATATTTTACAATTCACAAACAGAACAATTACAAACTACATTCAACTTTTGATTTCTGCATTCACTCTATCTTTGCATACACATATCTCATTTTTCTCTATATCTTTCCTTCTTCACATTTCCGCCCTATCCATCTACTTGCTCAATATTACCTTAATTAATTCTTCCTCTATGAATTAATGTTGCAACCCATATCATTATTCATACTCTCTTTGCTTGATCGACCCTGTTGTCTAATGTATATCTTATTATAGTGCTACTTATTACCACCAATCTGCATTCCTATTTATCCATATGAGGCGTTGCCTGTTCCTCTCACAAGTGATGGCTTTTTTTATTTTGTTTTATTTATCCCTTTTATCTTCTCTTTTCCACACCCCTGTCTTTAATTTTTAATATGCATAATTTCTCACCTGTGACTGTGTAGACTTTCCCCATTCTTGGTGTCCTCTCATCCTTAATTTTTTATTTCCTTTCTCATCCTCTATTGCGCCTAATTTCTCCCAATTCTATGTGCATTACTTTCTTTAACAAATTCTAATTGCCAGATGAAATGGCCAACCCCCTTTTGTCTCTACCTTATTCTGCAATTTTACATAAGCTCCTTGTATGGTACGACCTATCTTTTTACTCTTCCAATTTTTGTATTTTCAATTTTTTTCACTTGGAATTTTGTGCTTCCATTTACTATGTAGTTCCTTCTCTTTCTCCACACATCCCACTTCTTCCTTCCACACAACCCTTTTTTTCATTATCCATTACTTGTTCTTCATGCTATGGCCTTTCCTTTTTGTCTATGTGTTTTTAATTATTCAATTTAAATTGGGATTTTTATCACAATCTCATACACAACCCCTCCTTATATTCTTATTTTTCTTCAACATATATTACATACAAAGTACATATGCTATGTGTTCTTTAATTTTTATGGCCATTTCACATGTCTTCTTTCTGTAGAGGCATAACTAGCATTTTTATTTTCATTCAAATCTTTATTTTTTAATTATGCCCATGTGCCTCGACCCCTTGAATTCTCTTCGTGCATTATTTTATTTTGATATGCCTTTCATTGGATTCCAATAGGTTGCATGAGTTACCATTCTTTCTTTTATTTTCTTTCAGTCTCTTTATATGCCGCTCAAATTTGTATTTCATATTTAAATGGTGCAATATTATTTCATTTTCTTTATTTAGAATTTTATTCTTTTAAATCTCTTCCTTTCTTTACTTGATAGTCTCCCTTCTACCTCTGTCTGGATGCTCCTACATCAAACATGTCGAGTAAGAAATTTTTGAGCATAGGCTCATAAGGTGGAGTTGAGTAGTCAAACTACTCTTCCATATTGAGTGCAACTTGGAGAGAACTCCATCATTGAATCTTGTACACACTGTTAGCTCTTCTTCCTCTTTTTCCAACATCTCATCAGATCTAACTTCACACTCCTCCAACAAATTTGGTCACCGTTTCTCTTTTCTCTCATGGATTTACATCCACCAAGTGTCGTCCTTCTCCACCAAATTATTTGTCTCCTTTTCTCCTCATTCATTGGATCTATCCCACCATCAACCAAACACCTCCACCAAAATCCTTCATCATCTATATCACCACCTACAACACCCTAACCAAATTCTGCATCTACTATCCCATGAAAACTAAATATTTCCATGCATTCTTCTCCATAATCTTCAATATAAAATGAAAGAAAATCACTATCATCACAAAATAAAATAAAATTTTCCTTGTCCTTCTCCACAAATGCAACATCATCCTTCACTGCAACATCTCCCACATCATCATCAACTGCAACACCTTCAAGTTCTATCGCTGCAACCACAACTACATCTTCCCCCTATGATGTTATCTTCTCTTTTCTTTTCACATCTTCATTCTCCTTCAGCTTCTTATCTTCTTCACATACATCTATAGGGGTTGCTCTCACATATTTTTCCTTCTATCTTAGGTTGCAACACTCATTTCTTCTACTTTTTTTTTCGATGTCCTCATTCTTCTTCTTACTTCTCTTTATCAATCTTCTCTCATCATTTCCAATATTCTTCTCCAATACCTCTACCCTGTCCTAGATCTTCCCCACTTCTTCACAGACTATCTTTCCCATCTCTTCAAACTTTTTATTTTCCACTTCTTCCCAATATAGTTCCCAAAATAGAATTCTCACGAGTCCCCTCATGACCCATTCCATCTTTATCTGTGTACATTCAAATTATCCTGATTGATATCACGCACCTAATCTTGATTTACTAGCATCATTTCTTCCTAACTCACTTCTTTGTTGACCAGTTAATTAAATAATCCTTATTTAATTAACTCATCAATATTCCTCATTTAATTAAATAAATCATTTTATTTGATTAATAAATAAATCATTTATTTAATTAATCCTAATATTTCCTCTTTGATTCAATAAATTAATTTTATCCTAATATTCCTTTGTTAATTAAATAATTCATCCTTATTTAATGAAATCTAACATCACTCCTTTTAATTAAATAAATCAAACTTTATTTAATTAAATCTAATCTCTCAAATTCCTCTCATTTTGGTTTAAATGAGTTCAAAGATCTAAGTCAAAATGTCAAATCAACTAATCTCCACCTAAGTTAATTAAATCTTAATTAAATCTAACTCTAAACCTTCAAATCCTCTAGATTTTGCAAATTGCACAAGTAAATCAATTTAATTGATTTATCAAATCTCCTATTTTCATTCAAAAAGGCATCTTGTTGGAATATTCTTCCAATTTGAAATCTCCCTCCAAAAGGATTTATCCTCCAACATAGCATTAAATCCTCTTACACATCCTTTTTCTTGAGACAAGTGGCTTTGCCACATCCTCTTCCACAAGCAATCTTTCAAATTTCAAATATCCACCTAACTGCATTTATTTGCACATTCACCAAAATGTGCTCATTCCTCCTCCACTAGCATGTTGACAAGTGGCACATTTCCATTGGCTCATGTTTAGTCCCATATTCATCCCATTTGTTCATTCTTCCATCCTTCTCTCCTATAAATAAAGAGCTCTTCTATTGATTTTGGGGCCACAACTTTATGCAAGGTTATTATCTTCAGATTTCATGCAAGTTCATCTATTTTCATCCAAGTTCTCATAACATTTCATCCATCTTAACTAGGTTATGGTCAAATTTAATCAAGGAGCACATAATCATCACCAATCTTCATGAAAGGCCTAGCAAGGAATTGGGAAAGTGCTATTTGCCACATCAAAATAACACCAGTTCCCCCATGGGATGTTGGTTTGAGTGTTCTTGAGAAAGATTTAATAGCTTTATTTGGTTTTACTTCACTTCATTTCTTGTTCTTAGAATTTGAATGAATTGCATGGGGAATGAATATTTTAGATTTTTTTAATGACTAACATTGTGTTGATTGGTGTTGTTGGAATAGGTCTAGAGAATTTTGGCACTAGAAGGAGGGCTAATATTGAAGAAATTAACACATTTTTTTGAAAATTTTGTTATTTTCTTTCAAATATTTGTGTCTATAGAAACGAGTGACGCTGCAAAAGACAAACAACAACGTTATTAGTCAAGTGTTGCTATATAGCGATGTTGCATCTGCTCCAAAGGGAAATGCTCCTGCCATTTTCCACTGGGTCGACCAGTCAAACTCCAAATCATAACGCTAGGTGAAATAGCGATGCATACGCAGTCTTTATTTTTCCACAGAGTGTCATTGACTTCACTAGAGCATCATTGAGCTACTCCAAACACTGTTGTCTTTACGGATTGTGATGTTGAGGTGGGGTAAAAGCTATCTTTTTAGTTTTTATTTGACATATTCTTTTTGTTTTCATTATCTTGAGTTTTTAACCTATTTGTGTCTATGTGTTTTGTAGATTAACCAACTTTTGCAGGTTGAAGTGATCAAGAAGAAAAGGAGGAAACAAGGAGAAGTTCTACTATGGCATTATCACATGATTGTAACAAGTGTTTTTAAACACTTTGGGAGTAATTATAATCCCATTTTAAGGACATTGTTATCTTCAAGTTTTAGGACTTAAGTAATTTTCATTTGGGTTTTAAAAAGAACAAGAAAAGGGTTAAAAAGAACCTAAGGAGCTTACTAAAGTTGGTTTTGGACCTAAAAAATTGAACAAACAAACTTCACACTTTATTTTGGTGATATAAAAAGAACTCATTACTGCTTTGGGGACTAAAATGAACATGTGTATTCTTTGTTTTGTAATCTCTTTTACAAATTAATATCATTTAAAAGGCGTATGCACTTCTCTCACATTTCATAGTGATTTTGAGAATCAAAATTATTTTGGTGATATTAAGTTGTATAAAATATTGGCTCCACACTTCAATTTGGGTTTCTTAAAATTGGACAAATCTAGCTAAGTGTGATTTAGGTATACCACATTTTTTCTCTCTTTGTCCACACAAATAAAGATTGATTGAACTACGAATGTACTTGATCACTATTGTTTATATTTAGAGGTCCTACCTTGGTGGGAAAAAGTACTCACCCTAAGGGAATGACCCAACCAGGAACATGCTAAAGCCAAGCAACTTCCACCTAGTATATAAGTGTGGGTAGTTGAGGAAAGTTCAAGCCATATCATGAGGATTGTTCTGATAAGGGAAACAATGATCTCTTTCCATATGGATGATCCCCCACAAATTAAATGCCTATACTATAACCTCTTTTTATAGTAAGCCAAATCCCTATCTATTTGTTGGTGTAAGAACGGTCATTATGAAGTTGTCCCATATACTTGTGGTTCAAATTAGAGATGAAAAGTTCATCAAGGGAGATTCATGAGAACTAAACCTTGGCTAGCCTAAGAAGTGTGTGTTGTGGAGGGGAGCCAATGTGGTCAAGCTTCTAATCATCTGCTTTGAATAAGCATAGTTGGATTTATCCAAGTGGGAATTCAACAAATATTGTCTCTTTTCATCTTAGGGTTGTGCATCATTTTGGAATCAAAACACTTTGCTTGGTCTAAAACATTGGAAAAACAAACATTCACCAAATCCTCAAAATTCCAAACCCTTTAGGAGGAGAAAATACCTTTGAAAAATCCAAGTGATCTTGCTTGCCCTAGGGATTTCATCCTTACAGGCTTCTAAGTATTTGGATTTACATCACAATTTTCTCTTACTAAAGTCAACATTATGAAACTATTGCCTTAATTTCCTTGATTTCCACATAATGGACCTTGTGGGATAAAAATAAATTAGGACATTAGACATTTAGTTTGAAACCTAATCAAGAAAGTGTTTGTCGTAAAAAGAACCAAATTTGAGCAAGATAAAAGACAATTGAACCTCACATGTGCTTGATCCCATGATTTCCCACAAGGTCAAAATTCCCAAACCAAGTCGTCACAAGTTTCTTAGTCCAAAAGATCATGAGGAACATCTTTCAAGACTTCACAAAGTTGGAGAAAGGTTGGTCTATAATTTTTACAAGAAATCTTCAAAGAACAATCCCAATTTGTATGAATTTTATTACAATCAAAATCCAAGTCTCTTTCAAAGGTTTGAATTTCTTGCATAGGAAGTAAAAGCATGTTCTTCAATATCAAGGTCTTGTAGAAAGGAAGTCTCTCTAAGTCCAATCTAGGATCAAAATCAACATTATCATCCATCCCTCAAACATCAAATCAAATATCATCCCACCAACAACTCCTAGAATCTTGAAAAAATCCCTTATGCTAGACTTTTGGCAAATCATTCAAATCAAATAAAAAATCATATTGTTTGACTAAGTATGTGTAGATGAATCCTTCTTCATATTCCTATTTAAATTTCCAATCCTTGTGAACAAGTTTGTCCCTTGATAACATCCAACATCTTAGGGTTTATGAGTTCATTATCCAAATCCAAGTCAAACCCAAATCAAATCAAGAAATCAAAAAAATCCAAAAGTCCTAAAGTCTAGTGTCCCTTCAATATTCTTAAGAGTTTAATCATTCACATCATCTATCCTCCATTTATCTCATCCCCATCCTTTGCTCCTTAAAGAAAACTTATATTTTCTTCTTTGAGCCTAAAGTTTAGACCAATCTAAGGTGTTAGAGGTTTATCTCTTACATTCCTGAAAATTGATCCATATTTTATGGTTCAAACTTGATTTCAATACAAGAAAAATATGGAAGCCAACAAAGAGACATCTACTTCAAGTGATTTGAGTCAAACTACACCTGAAATCAATCCCATTGGATCTAGCAATCCCCACCCAATATTCCTCTATTACCACAAGATCCTCAAGATGAAAGTCAAGTGGAAGACATCACCAATAATATCTTGGGGATGACTCAAGATGAAATCATAGAAATGGTCCAAAATCTTGAGAATCACAAAATTTTCAATACCATGATGAGACTTAATCCTTCACAATACATGCTAGAATTGGAAAAACAACTAAACAATTCTTATTCTTCTCCAACTATTCATTCATAAACTCATGTTTAATTTAAATCTAATTATACAGTCATTACTTGATCCATATCAGGAAAATAATTACTTTTCTCAACTTATATAAACACATACTCAATGAATAAGTATCTTTATTACTACTTATTAAATACTATCACACATTAAAACAAAAGAAAACAAAAGAAAAAAAACAAGCACACCCCTAAGATATTATAGACTCCCAAAAAATTATAAAAATATCCCAATATATGTTTATGATATTTAGATTTATTAAGATTTATGCTATTGTTTGAAGCTCCTTTTTATTATGTTTGATTTGTCCTAAATATCTTCTTAGGTATCATGAGGATGCTTCAAAATTGATAGAGGAATTTTAGGGGAGTTATTCTAGATTTATGCTCTTTAATGAGACTTTCATTACACATTTCATTAGATGGATGATGGTTTGGAGGTGTTGACAATAAAAATTAAAGAATCAACACAAATATAAATCAAAATTATTTCATTTTAACTAAAATTACTAAGAAATTGAACTAACTTACCTCTTGCACATCATCATGCCATGATTCCTTCAATGAAACTACTCTAACTTGGCCAAAATGCACTTACAAAATAACACAATTGAATTATTGATAGAATGACCTTCAAATGGATTAAATTGTTCTATTTTGTCTTATGTGGGTTAAAACATGAGCATTTTATAAAACATTTACATGCAGGCTTGGTAGTGACTGGGCCTTGTCTTTGGTATTACCAAACAATAATGTGATTGCATCATTATGGTTTTTATAATGTGATTAGGTTATTGATTATTTTGAATCAAAAGCATTTGTTGGCCATCTTTTGGCCCCCCATCTTTGTGGACATACCCTTTGAGTACATTTTTCAAAACATTATTAGATGAAATGCCCAATTCAAATTGTTTCGCACATAAATCAATCCTTGCTCCTAAACCCATTAGCTATATCTTATTATATCACTGCCTTAGTTAGGCTAGTCAACACCTTTAGGTTACTAACTATATTGGGCTACCCCACATGATGCTACCTATTATATAAACTAGGCAACATAATACGTTCTAATATGTAGGTGTAGCCTAGGTAATATACCTCATTCAAATACTATTTTTCCTTCTCTTAAGCCAATCTTTACTAAAAATGGTCATTATCTCTTATCCATGTGTGAAAATTCTTGAACCGAGCAACTAAGAAAAATTCAGACATTGAATCAATGAGTAGCATTGAGATTCACTCCTAAGTCATATGGATGAAAGAGAATTCAAAAACTTATCTTTGCATTATCCTCCAATTCAATCAATTATCCTACAATATCTAGGTAGCATGTTTACAAAGTTGTACATAAATATTCTAGGGGTTAGACTTGTAATTAAGACAAGCCAAGGTCTTCACCTCTCCTCTTAAAGCAAGCTAGAACATACCTTTTTCACACAACTCATTTTTAGCTATAGGTCAAAGGGCACATATACACATATATCATATGTTTACATCAATATTAGTCAAGTCACAATAGAGAGATAGATCCACATGATGTAGTTTAGTCTAGGGCAAGTTGCATGGCACAATCTTATCCACAACAACACAATCTTCTAAAAAAATAAAATAAAATTATCACATGATTCTAACATGATATGTATTTTATTTTTAATTCTAAATTACCTCTCATAATACATTAACAAATCAATATTGAAAAATTGTTATATCATAAAAACAACTAAACATCTTACTCTTCTCCAACTATTCATTCATAAACTCATGTTTAATTTAAATATAATTATATAGTCATTACTTGATCCATATCATGAAAATCATTACTTTTCTCAACTTATATATAAATAGGTACTCAATGAATAAGTATCTTTATTACTACTTATTAAATACTATCACACATTTTTTTAAAACAAAACAAAAACAAAAACAAGCACACCCCTAAGATATTATAGACTCCCACAAAATTACAAAAATATTTCAATATATGTTTATGATATTTGGATTTATTAAGGTTTCTACTATTGTTTGAAGCTCCTTTTTATTATGTTTGATTTGTCCTAAATATCTTCTTAGGTATCATGAGGATGCTTCAAAATTGATAGAATAATTTTAGGGGGGATATTTTAGATTTATGCTCTTCAATGAGACTTTCATTACACATTTCATTAGATGGATGACGGTTTGGAGGTGTTGAAAATAAAAATTAAATAATCAACACAAATATAAATCAAAATTATTTCATTTTAAGTAAAATTATAGTTAAGAAATTGAACTAACTTACCTCTTGCACATCATCATGCCATGATTCCTTCAATGAAACTACTCTAACTTGGTCAAAATGCACTTACAAAATAACACAATTGAATTATTGATAAAATGACCTTCAAATGGGTCAAATTGTTATCTTTTATTTTATGTAGGTTAAAACATGAGCATGTTATAAAACATTCACATGTAGGCTTGGTAGTGACCAAGCCTTGTCTCTGGCATTACCAAACGATAATGTGATTGCATCATTATGGTTTTTATAATATGATTAGGTTATTGATTATTTTGAATCAAAAACATTTTTGACCATCTTTTGGCCCCCCATCTTTGTGGACATACCCTTTGAGTACATTTCTCAAAACATTATTAGATGAAGTGCCCAATTCAAATTGTTTTGCACATAAATCAATCCTTTCTCCTAAATCCATTAGCTATATCTTATTATAGCATTGCCTTAGTTAGGCTAGTCAACACCTTTAGGTTACTAGCTATATTGGGCTAGCCCACATGATGCTACCTAGTATATAAACTAGGCCACATAATACGTTCTAATATGTGGGTGTAGCCTAATATACATCATGTTTAAATTATATTTTTCCTTCTCCTAAGCCAATCTTTACTAAAACTGGTCATTGTCTCTTATCCATGCATGAAAATTCTTGAACCGAGCAACTAAGAATAATTCAGACATTGAATCAATGAGTATCATTGAGATTCACTCCTAAGTCCTATGGATAAAAGAGAATTCAAAACCATATATTTTCATTATCCTGCAATTCAATCAAGGAATTATTATCCTACAATATCTAGGTACATAAATATTATAGGGGTTAGAATTGTAATTAAGACAAGCCAAGGTCTTCACCTCTCCTCTTAAAGCAAGCTAGAACATGCCTTTTTTCACACAACTCATTTTTAGCTATAGGTCAAAGGGCACATATACACATATATCATATGTTTACATCAATTTTAGTCAAGTCACAATAGAGAGATAGATCCACGTGATGTAGTTTAGTCTAGGGCAAGTTACATGGAAAAATCCTATCCACAACAACACAATCTTCTAAAAAAAAAAAAAAAATTATCACATGATTCTAACGTGATATGTATTTTATTTTTAATTCTAAATTACCTCTCATAATACATTAACAAATCAATATTGAAAAATTGTTATATCATAAAAAAAACTAAACACTTCTTATTCTTCTCCAACTATTCATTCATAAACTCATGTTTAATTTAAATATAATTATATAGTCATTACTTGATCCATATCATGAAAATCATTACTTTTCTCAACTTATATATAAATAGGTACTCAATGAATAAGTATCTTTATTACTACTTATTAAATACTATCACACATTTTTTTAAAACAAAACAAAAACAAAAACAAGCACACCCCTAAGATATTATAGACTCCCACAAAATTACAAAAATATTTCAATATATGTTTATGATATTTGGATTTATTAAGGTTTCTACTATTGTTTGAAGCTCCTTTTTATTATGTTTGATTTGTCCTAAATATCTTCTTAGGTATCATAAGGATGCTTCAAAATTGATAGAGGAATTTTAGGGGAGTTATTCTAGATTTATGCTCTTCAATGAGACTTTCATTACACATCATTAGATGGATGACGGTCCGGAGGTGTTGAAAATAAAAATTAAAGAATCAACACAAATATAAATCAAAATTATTTCATTTTAACTAAAATTACTAAGAAATTGAACTAATTTACCTCTTGCACATCTTCATGCCATGATTCCTTCAATGAAACTACTCTAACTTGGCCAAAATGCACTTACAAAATAACACAATTGAATTATTGATAAAATGACCTTCAAATGGGTCAAATTGTTCTCTTTTCTTTTATGTAGGTAAAAACATGAGCATTTTATAGAACATTCACATGCATGCTTGGTAGTGACTAGGCCTTGTCTTTGGTATTACCAAACGATAATGTGATTACATCATTATGGTTTTTATAATGTGATTAGGTTATTGATTATTTTGAATCAAAAGCATTTTTGGCCATCTTTTGGCCCCCCATCTTTGTGGACATACCCTTTGAGTAAATTTCTCAAAACATTATTAGATGAAGTGCCAATTCAATTTTTTTTGCGCATAAATCAATCCTTACTCCTAAACCCATTAGCAATATCTTATTATATCACTGCCTTAGTTAGGCTAGTCAACACCTTTAGGTTACTAACTATATTGGGCTAGCCCACATGATGCTACCTAGTATATAAACTAGGTCACATAATGCATTCTAATATGTGGGTGTAGCCTAATATACCTCATTCAAATTCTATTTTTCCTTCTCCTAAGCCAATCTTTACTAAAATTGGTCATTGTCTCTTATCCATGTGTGAAAATTCTTGAACCGAGCAACTAAGAAAAAGTCAGACATGGAATCAATGAGTAGCATTGAGATTCACTCCTAAGTCTTATGGATAAAAGAGAATTCAAAACCATATCTTTGCATTATCCTCCAATTCAATTAAGGAATTTGTATCTTGCAATATCTAGGTAGCCTGATTACAAAGTTGTACATCAATATTCTAGGGGTTTGACTTGTAATTAAGACAAGCCAAGGTCTTCACCTCTCCTCTTAAAGCAAGCTCAACCATCTTTTTTTAGCACAACTCATTTTTAGCTATAGGTCAAAGGGCACATACACACACATATCGGATGTTTACATCAATGTTAGTCAAGTCACAATAGAGAGATAGATCTGTTGATGGTTAAAATGACACAAACAACATTAAAACATAATATTTCTATTCTATTTCTCCTGAAAAAGAAAGACAACATATAGTGGCCTAACTCCCAAGGTCCTGGTAGTTGGTTCTCAACTGTCTGGTGTCACTTAATCAGTTCATGCAACTGTAATGTTCAAGGGGCCTGTGCTGGTAACAAAAGATTCAAACAACGACTCTTTTTATCAAAATGGTTCATGTAAACAAAGGGGTTTCAAACAAAAGAAAAAGATGGAACAAAGGGATAACCAGTAAATTTGAATCAACCTTATCTAGCGTTTGGACATATATCTTCAATAATGAATGTTTTTCCAATCAGATCAAGAAAACCATAAGATGACACAATCTATAGAATCATCTATACCATTGCATACATTTTAGGTGCTTAATTAATTTCACACTTACATATCACAAATACTTCAAGGATTTCAGAACAACACACATTCATTCATCATCAAAATTATAGATCAACAAACTTCAATAAATTTAATTCAATGACAATCTGACAAGATAATCCTTAAATTTGGTTTCTTCTAATGATTTTCACCACATAAGAAACTATCATGCTTCAGCACAATCACTGACATTCAGATAGATTATAACTTATCGGCCTTATCAAAATAAAACAACTCAATTCTAACTCCATATTGCGCAAAACCTGTAATTCTATTCACTGTAAAAAGATCAATTAACAATGTATCTCAAAAATGATCACTACAAAAGTCTATCTCCTAGCATTAGGTAAGCCAATTTCTATTCTCAATTAGCCGACCTTTACAATATGATACCCATCAAGTATTTATAGATATACAAAAGTTTGAACTCTACTTCTATTTTAGGCATTCCATCTTTTTAGAAACTAGATCAATTTGATCTTAAGCTCTTACATTAAAAACATTCAATTTAGCTAAAAATAGAAGATAGAAGAGAAGAAGAGATCATGCGCTCAAAAAGGTGTCAATGTTGCATGCAACATGCAAAGAAGGAGAACATCAGGCATGCAAAGATTCATGCATGTGAAGCTGGATCCGCAATAAACTCATCATAGCTGGTGAAGACTTGTTGTAATGTATCTATCTCTGACCCATCAATCCACCTATCTTCAAACTTGATCCGATCCAATTCTGCTACAGCAAATTCCCTCATACTTTTTATTTTTATTAACTCTCTCCCAGCAACTTTTATCTCTTCTTTGACCTCTACTAGTCGATCTATTAACAAATCTTCTCCATCATCCTTTTCCTGCATGAGTCCTTTGAACCTTTCATCCCATTTCTCTTTAACCTGACTCAAAGGCATGTCATCTTTTGTCATCACATTTACATCTAAAATTATGGCAATGATTGCTTCCAACTCTTCCAACTGCTCAATCAAATTATTAACTGCTTCCTGAATCTCATCCTTGTGTTTACACAAAAAGCCAGTCCTAAACCAGAGTATGCGAGAAGTTTTCTCCACAAAATATTTGTTGTCTTCCTCAAGTATGGACTGTTTCAGAAGAGTTTTTAGAGGCAATGCACTTACCTTTTCTAACTTCTGACTATATTCTTTGTACTCTTCTTCTTGTTTTTCTGATGCCTCAATATATTGATGCATCTCTTTTATCAATCCTTTTGTATCCTTGTAGGCTTCAAATCCTTTCACTAAAACCTCACTACCTCTTGGTTCAATTTGTCTATCCACCTGCCTACCATCTCCGCCTTACCTCTAACTTGCACCAAATCATCTACCTCCTTTTTGCTTAACGAAATAGGAGTCTCAATGGCTGCTACCTATTGTGACCTTGGAGAGGAGACACTCTTCAAGAATGAATGCAACTGATCTAATTGAGCTTTAAGCTCATCCTTCTTTTGTTTGTCCTTGATCATCCTTGATTTGGTCGTTGAAGCCACCACATCAATCAAATTCATTTTTTGATTTCTAGTGGGTCTTCCCAAATTGACCGTACTCAGCTAATAATCTGTTAGATACATATCCCCTACCTCCTTTTCTGTCATCGACATGGCACATTCAGCAACAATTTCCCCTTTGTCTATGAGTCGGGTAGAATGTAAAATTTTAGCCTTCTTCTTAGGCCTTTCCTGCTCAACCCCTTCATCATATCCTCCCAATTAAGAGGTTGTGGAGGTGTTATTGCTCTCTTCTGCAAGTCCAATTTCAGCCAAGTAGGAGCACTTGGAGCAATAGTCATCATGGAAGAGGAAGCAACAACTGTAGAAGGTGGTTGAACACCTACCTGAGGTTGAGATTCAACCTTTGATTTCTTTTGTTGCTCTTGCAGTATATGCATCTGCACCAACTTCTCAGCCTCTTCTCTATCTCTTTGTTCTTTTCTTTTCCTTTCTTCCTCTAAAGCTTCATTTTCCAAAGCCTCTAGTCTTTCTTTCTCCAATCTCTCTGCTTCTAAGGCCTTAAGTTTCTCTGCCTTTGTCTTTTCTTCTTCAGCTTGCTGCTTCTTTACTAGCTCCTCAACATCTCTTTTCCTCATCAAACTTTTAGCTTCTTCCTCTTTCTGGCGAGCTTCTTCTGCAAGTTTCAGTTTGGCAACGAAGACTTCTCTTTCCCTTCGGTTCCTTGCTTTTTCTTCTTCAAGGTCATGAAATTTCTATATCAATTCCAACTTTTTGTTCTCTTCCTTGACCTTGAGTTCATTTTCTTGTTGCCTTCTTTGTTTTTCCACCTCATCAGCTGCTGCCTTAGTTTCTATTTCCTTTTGTTTCTCCCCTACAACCCTTGCATCAAAATCTCTTTTTGCATCCTCAAAAAGCTTCCACTGATCTTTATGTGTTAACATTTGTTCAATATCCTCCTCTAGAGGCATGTTCTCTTGCAGATCTTTCTCTGACAGAGTCTCATCCAAATCTATCTCAACTTCTAGAACTTCCTTCTCCCTTTCTTTTCCCTTAGCAACTTCAGCCATGCTGTGAAGAGCTCCTTCTTGTATTTCCTTACTCTTCTTCCTTGTAATTGGGACTTGTGTGGATGATTCACCTAAGGTAGGTGTAGAAACAATAGATCCTATTGGAACATCTCCTTCTTGTGTCTCTTCTTCATCATCTACTGCCTCAAGTTCTATTTCTTCAACATCCAGAGGAAGGAATTCTAATGGCTCCTTGGGAGGTGTCTTTCTCTTGATTCTCTTGTATCCCTTGCCCTTCTTAAGAACTGGTCCTTGAGGAGCTTGAGTTCTCATCATCAACCATTGCACACTCCTATCCAAGACTGTCCTTCCAATTTTCCTGATGTTAATTATTTCTTCAGCATCCCAATCAATTGGATCTAGATTCTTGGTGCCAATACTCAAAGCTTCATAAGATGGATCTAATACAACTCCATCATCCACCAATGTGTCAAGAATGTTTTCTTTAATACCTAGTTCCACCATAAGTGCAACAAACAATCTTTCATAGTTCTTCCTCAAATCATACTCATCCTGCCGATCACTCCAAAATTCTTCTAACAAGTTGAAATGTCTAGTGAATATTGAAGGCAATAAGGCATACATCTTTTTCTTGGGATCAAAACACTTACGAGCTGTGTATAGTCCAAATTTCAACTGTACCAATTCATTATAGACTACCTTTGCTCCCACTAAGTGTTGACAGCTATATTCACCCAACTTCATGGGAAATTTATGACATCCAGTTTTGTGCTTGATCTCGAACCAAGCATTAACTCCAATAGCTTGATATAAAAACTCCATAAGCACTATCCTGTTACTGTAGCACCTTGGAAGTAAATGTGGATGGCCTTCAAAACCGGCCAACCGGAAGTATGTAAATGTAGGGTATTGGATGTACCGACTTTCCCATTCAGCAATGAATGCCATAGCTTCTTGAATCAACAGGTATCCAACATCTCCATTCAATTGATTGATAATCACATATAAAAATGCATCATTGACTCTTCTGAAATGAGTCTCAACAACTTGAAGAGACAATTGATCATAGTGATCCCATACCTTCTTCTGCCCATCCAAGGCTCCCATTATGCCTACTCTGTTTAAACCTGGGAAAACCCCTAATCTAGTTGCTGTATATACAATGTAGGAAGTCATGAAGAAACACTTACTGTTTCTGATGTTAGTCAACTGATCATGGATAACATTTGACACAATCATTGGCCAATCAAACTGATGATCACCATGTAAGATTATCTGGATGAAAGGAAACATCCATTCCTTGAACCGAAGTACATCTCTCTTCCCAAACACCCTGGACAACATCAATATTAGATCAGATACTTCCTTCTTGAAATCTGCCCTCTTTGGTTGGTCTGCAAGTTTGCTTAGAGATTTCTTCTCCGTCTTCAACCATTTCTTGTTTAAGTGAGATTTATTGGAGTCTTTATGCTTGCTATACTTCTCCAAGGCCTCTGCTTCAGTTAGCTGCATCAAGCTCTTGGGATCTGGAACATTAAATATATTTTGAAACATTTGAGGAGTAAGATCAATGATCACATTATTCTGCGAATCCATGCATAGTCTTGTAGCAGGATTATAGGCATTGGCTACTATTAAGATCAACTCCAAACACTGAACTGATAAAGGGAACACAGTGATATGTGCCAGGTCGGAATCAACAATCCTTTGAGTCTTTCCTGTCAGATTTTCTCGCTCTACAAAGGTTTCTCCATGTAATTCTTCAAAGTTGTACTGGCCCAGATTAGTATTTGTGATATCTGACTAGTCTGATTCCACCTTGCTCACCTTCACAACTGGACTCCTGTGATTATACCTTAAGGTATAAGGTAGTTGTTCTGGTTTTAACTTCTTTGGTTTTGGTGCTGCCTTTGATGTTCCTGCAGGTTGATTTCTTCGAGCAACTTCTCCTGATGTTCCTGACATTTTTCAACTTTCCTGCAAGCAAAACTCTAATTAGATCCTTAGCCATCATCAGAAAACATACTTTAAAAACATACCTTTCATATATAGATCGGAGTCGAAACCAGACAAAACTCAACCTAAAACAATCACTTTTACAACACTGTCAGACTCGGAGCCAAAACCAATATAGATACTCCACTTAACAATGAACGGGCTCAGAGTCGAAACTGGGTTGGTGATCGGAACCGGGATCGGAATGGAAAACAGATTTGATTTTCATCAGATTTTAACATTTTTTATATTCCATTTCCAGTCAGACTCTGCTTTCGTCTAGGTTATCATTACTTCCTCAAAGAAAACTTTGGTTGCATGCGGGGCCGAAAACGGGATGAAAACGGAATCAATAACTTTTGTAAAACAAAATTCTTTAAATTCATCATCGATTCCAATCCTGCCTCTGCCTAGGTTAACCATGACATCATCAAATGATTTTATTGATTCAACATATAACTTCATGATTAAAACCAAGATCGCTTTAAATGACAAAGGGCTTTAAAACACTACACCCATATGACCATGGGGAACGACTGTATCTAAGGCATCATATTTAAATGATTTACCTGTGATCACCGAACGATACAAAACCCTAATCTAACAAACCCGATAAAATTAGGGCACGGATGTAAATCTCGCCATTTTACCGGATCAAAACACACAACGAAACCCTAAGTAAAAGATAAATCCAATCCACCCTAACTCACTATAAATCATCAATCTACCTCACTGTAAATCCCTAATTTAATCTAATCTATTGCAAACACCAAAATAACACGACGCGACCACGATTAAGTCATGAAAGCGACCATGCTCTAAAACAGAAAGAATCAAAATGACAGTACAAGAAATCAAAGACTAAACTAATACAAACAAGATAAAACAAGAACCTACTCGTACAATCATGCCAAGAAGCACAGATGCACTTGAAACCAAATAATTGAAAGCACGAGCAAATATAAAGCAAAACACAAAAAACACGACATAAACAAACAAAGAACAATAATAAGAAACCCTACCTCAAAATGCAAAAGAACCCAAGCTAACCTTCTGAACCGATCCACACGTAATAACCTTCCTCTCTTTCGATTAATTCACTCAAACGAACTTCGTTGCTGCTGCTTCGTGCTCTTAGATTTCTCAATGATGGTAATAATGATTCTTTTAACCCTTAATGAAGGTAAACACACTGATTTTTACCTACACGAGCAACTACCATTAATGCACTAAAGCGCAGTAAAGGCAGAGTTGGAACTATGAGAGAACGAACACTTCTCTGCAATGCTACTTCAGTCAAAAAGTCAACGCTCAAAAAGTGGCGGAGGTGGAACCAAAATGGAAAGTGATTCTCAAATTTATGAAATTTCCAAACTTAATTCCCCTTCCGGTTTCGGGTCCATCACTTAAACACAAAACAAAACCAAAAACAAAAAGTAAAGTAAAAGACCAATCATAAAAGTAAACATAATGACTTAAACAAAAACCAAAAAGAAACAGTGGAGTCGGGATCGGAATAGATCATGATCTTGCAATTTTTGATAAAGACCAACTTGACACCCACTCCGGCTCCGGTTCCGCCGAAGACAAACAAAAGGCCAAAAACAAAGATCGTCGAGAAAGGAACAAAAACCAGTTTCAAAAGAACTTTCAGAACCCGATTCATTTCTCATTCCGCCTCCGACAGACTAAATCAAAGATAAACAAAGTGTTTGAAGCAAAAGTAACAACAAAAATATAAAGAACAAAAGGGGACCCATTTTGACCAAGGCAAAAGATGGGTGGTTATGCAAGGCATAACAAGATCCACATGATGTAGTTCAGTCTAGGGCCAAGATGCATGGCACAACCCTATCCACACAACACAATCTTGTAAAAAATAATAACAATAATAAATTATCAATGATTCTAACACAATATGCATTTTATTTTCAATTCTAAATTACCTCTCATAATACATTAACAAATCAATATTGAAAATTTGTTATATCATATAAACAACTAAACACTTCCTATTCTTCTCCTAACTATTCATTCATCCTCATGTTTAATTTGAATCTAATTATTTAGTCATTACTTGATCCATATCATGGAAGTGGTTACTTTTCTCAACTTATATAAATGTGTACCCAATGAATAAATATCTTTATTACTACTTATTAAATACTATCACGCATTTTTTTTAAAGATAAAAACAAAAAAACTAAACAAAATTGGAAAAAAAAAAAACAAAAACAAAAACATCCACCACCACACCCCTAAGATCCAAATGGGAAAAACCCATAACACAATAAACAGACAAGAACCAATACATCGTGATCATGTAATTTACGCCGTAGTGTCTAGATAATACTCTCAAACTGCCAATCCACCTCAATGGGGAGAGTTACTGGTCAAACCCGGGTCTCAAATCTATGATGAATCACACTCGAGGAAACTGCTGAGAAAGAATCAAAAAACAAAAAAACAAAAACAAAAACAACCACCACCACACCCCTAAGATCCAAATGATCCAAATGGAAAAAACCCAGAACACAATAAACAGACAAAAACCAATACATCATGATCATGTAATTTACGCCGTAGTGTCGAGATATTACTCTCAAACTACCAATCCACCTCCATGAGGAGAGTTACTGGTCAAACCCGGGTCTCAAAATCTATGATGAACCACACTCGGGGAAACTGCTGGGAAAGAGCCAAAAGACAGCTCGTGTACCTAGGTAGCTATCTTTTTGACTGGGAGGGAAACAACTTTGATCTGCACTCTGTGCCGTGAGCTGCACGCCAAACAGAGTCTCTAACTTCCTAGGGAAGCAACTTGTAGAGTGCCTGTATAAATTCGATATCCGTCTCAATATCTAGCCATTATCAAAACATGGAAGCTCTCAGATCCAAATTTATGAGTTGCTTCAAACCTCATAGTAATGCCAATTCACTGTCATCGTCTAAAGGTGAGTCTCAGAAGAAAGTGGCCGAGCAGAAGTCTGAGAAGAAGAAAGAAAAGTCTTCAAAAGCTAATACAGCAGCAGCTCCCATACCCAAGTCATTTTTTCCTTTAGGATCTAACTTCTCTAGATTATAATGGCTGATAGATTTCTGAGGTCGAGCAAAACACAGAAAGAGTTATGTGAAGGAGTACCAGAATAAGAAAAAGTTCTATTGCATGTGGTGACAACATTCAGCTTTTTTGCAACTTAAGTTCAAAAATAAACATTCTAATGATTTTTTGTAGAACTTATTGCTGTTTTTAAGATACATGTTGCAGATTTTTTTACCTCAAACTAATTGTCCCTTTGATGCCCTGGGAAACCTTTCTAATTCTGAAATTCTCTAGCTTTCAATCTCTTTTGTTTTTAGCTTTGGTTGGAATCTTAAAAATTATGTTAAGCTACTCCTTTCTCTGCCAATTTCTAATCAAAGGATGCAGACAAGAAGATTCTGATTTTAAATGTTGTTTTCAAATCCAGATTGGAATCTGTAAGATTTTCTATTCTTGTCAAAAGCATCCTTTCTTAGTTATTCTGAAAAATTCCAGTTTTAAAGGATGGAAATAAAATGACACTATTGCTGCACTTGATGTCAGTTCTATTTTCTCTGCTAATGGACTCCCTGGTGTATCATAATGATGGAAAAAACTCTATGAATATGTGGGAATTTAGTTCTATGTATTGCAGAAGCTCCAGGGTAGTTAAGAGCCAAGAAAAATATTTGCATAATCAAATTCAGACATCTTCAATGTTTAATTATTTGGTTGAATTTCACTCTTTCACTTGGACCTGAGAATGACCTGAAACCAAAACACCTTAGAGATGACGATGTTCTTGTAGATGGAAGACAAAGGATGGATGGCCAGAACACTTTTGAATATTGGAAATCCCCCATTCCAGCACCAGAATCTTCTTCTGCACATTCAAATATTCACTAACACCATTCTTCCATCTATTTTTGTCGTTACAGCAGGCCAGCAAGCAAATTCCCAAGCTCCAAATATCGGCCTTGAACATATCATTCACATTTGTTAATGGAAATCCTGCTGCACGCTTAGGGCTCTTCTATTTGTCAGTATCAGGCATACACAAAAATATGTGAAAGGTGTTGGTTATATCAAGCCCAACGGTCACCCCTTTTTCCCTCCATTTGTTTGGCTGTCGGTATTCTGTTTGAAGGTTTTTAAAAAATCTTATGGATAATGTAATTATCATCTTATTTTCGCACAGCTGAAAGCTTGCTGCAATGCACACAAAAATTGTGATACTAACATAAGAGATTTCCCCTGCTTCTATGGATGATGTCAAAATTGGTGAACCACTTATATCTGGTGTCTTGCGTTCTCATTGATTAAATCTTGTGTCTTTAATTCTGTTTTTGCAATTTATTTATCTGCACTTGTTAATCAACAATTGGTTTCAGAGCATAGGAGAAGTTGTGGAGATTGAGCAGAGATGGAAGAGGCAAAAATTGAAAAATTCTCTGATCAGAATTTCGGGATTTGGAAGCTACAAGTACGAGGTCTCTTAATCCAAAAGGATCTCTCAATTGCGTTAGAAGGAAAGATGAATAAACCCGAAAAAATGTCTGATAATGATTAGAATATGTTGGACCAAAAGGTTGTGGCAACGATCATCCTCTCCCTTTCCAGCAATATCTTGTTTTATGTTGCATCTGAGAAGGCAACAAAGAGTTTATGGGACCGATTAATAAGCATGTATGAGAGGGCTTCAACTGCTAATAGAGTCTTCTTGATGAAGAAATTGTTCAATCTAAAAATGAAGGGAGCAACGTTTCCAATCATTTAAACAAATTTCATACCTTAATCAACCAATTAACCTTTGTTGATATGAATTTTGAAGAGGAAATCAAAGCCATTTTGCTTTTGTGTTCTCTTGTCGATAGTTGGGAAGGTGTTGTAATAACAATTAGTAACTCAGTATCCGAAAACAAAGAATCTGATAAGAAAGAAAATGGGTTGAAACTTGATGATGTGGCTGCAATTCTACTCAGCAAAGACTTAAGAAGAAAACATCAAGGTACTTCATCCAGAGAGGCTTTGATTTTGAACAATAGAGGAAGGTCCCAAGAATGGGGCAAACATAATAATAGAAGAAGATCTAAATCTCACATGGGATCTAAATCCAAAGGCAGAAATACAGGTTATTGGTTTTGTGGCAAGGAAGGCCACATAAAAAAGGATTTCTGATCATACAAAAATATGGAAAATGAAGTAAATACGACATATGAAGAGGATGTAGGTGCTTTAGTTTTGTCTATAAGTGAAATTACAACTAATGCACAAGAAGTTTTCAAAAATTATCAAGAATGTAAACCTGGTAAGGTCTACCTTGGTGATAATGAACCATGTGACATTATGGGTAAAGGAGATGTGATGTTAAAATTGAAAAATGGAAATAATTGGTTATTGTGGGATATAAGACACGTTCCTCAACTCAAGAGGAATTTGATTTCTGTGGGATAGCTAGATGCTCAAGGATGTAGCATCACTTTTGAGTCAACACTTGAAAGGTGACCAAAGGAGCCTTGGTAATTGCAAGAGACTGTAACAAATTGGGCACTTTGTATGTGCTAGAGAGTCATGTTGAAGTGGGAGTTGTGGTGGCAGTTGTGGATAGTGGGACGAAGCTTTGGCACAAGAGACTCGGGCATATGAACAAGAAGGGCCTTGAAATTTTGCTCAAAAGGGATGATTTTACTTAAGCAACCCCAACAGTTACACTTGCTCCATTTTTATGAAGAATTATGGCGACGAGAGCCTGGATGATTTCATCAAATGAAAAGAAAATAAAAAGAGGAAATAACATATGTGAGTATTACTTTAATGGCGGCTCAAGTTCTCAACATGCTTCAACATATGGAAAGCGTTGGAATTGTCCACCTCAATGTAACGCTCTCTAATATTCTCATGAATAAAGAGGAACTGACTGTTAAGCTTGTGGATTTTGGAACCAACATGGATGTCATGAAAGATGGAGCATTTTGTTGGAATGTGAAGTCTATATATCTTTAATGATGTGTATTGATACACAAGTTTGTAAGTTGGTGAACTTAATATAATAAAACAGAGATATCCTATTTCCCGTGGACGTAGCCATTAATGGTGAGCCATGTAATTGCAGTTGTCACCGTATAATTCTTTTATTGTGTGATTTGTTATTTAAATTGTTGTTCCAGTGGAGGGAAAAAGAGGAGGTCATCTCCTTTCATTTTTTAAACATGTTTTAAATAAAAATGTTAATTTTATGCAATTGAACACCCCACTGACTACATGCTTGATTTCAATAATAAAAAATAGGGAATTAGTAAATTAAAAAGTTACAAATAAGACCTAGATTTTGAACTAAAAATTCATGTTTGTAGTTGTATATATTACTATTAATTTTTAGAGATTGAATATATAATAATTGGATTTGTACATTGGTTGGTTTATTTTAACCAAGTGAATGTATAAAAATAAATATACCTTTTACTAGTTACATGTTCCTTTGAACACAAGTATAAAACTAATTTAGTGGCATCCATTTCTAGATACTAACAAGGTTCATGGTCCTAGAAATATTGGTGAATTTATTGAATGTTGTTTTGTTTCCATTAAAAAAGTATCTCTCATTGAAATTGTGGAGATCCCATTAGCATTAGATATAGAAGCTCAAACTAGGGAAGGAGATGTAGATCTCTACAAATATATATGAAATCTCATTCTTTTAAATATTACAAGCCTTTCAAACATGTGGTGCATACTTTAGTTGTTGGGGACAACGAGAAAATGTGGGAATTAAAAATCTATATTAATATTTCAATTTTCTTTTACATAATTTTTAGAGAAGAAAAACTATCTACATTTTATGTATGAGTTATAATTTATTTACTTCATTTCTCTTTGATGATTTTTATATATTTGAATATTCATTTGGTATTGCCTAGTTTAAAAAAATCAACACTTAGTAAAAAATGGAAGATACTCCTAGCTAAAATTTAGATGATGATTAATTAGTTTGTAGCTAAATCAAATTCATTCAAAAGGAAATATAGGATACCAAGTTATATTGAAAAATAAAGAGTGATGAATGTTTCATGATAGTCAAATCATAAATGCAAGGAATTTTCTCATAGTAAGTAGTTTTACTAACGTTATTTTTAATCAAAATATTTTTTCTTTGTATTAACAATATTATAAATTCTTCAAGGAATATTATAGAAAGTATGTTCTTTGGTTTCTTCATATCCATTTTATCATGCACGTTGATTCCCATATGAGTTATGTGGTAAATGTTCAACAAATAATGTACTATAAATGTGTTCCAAAATCAATAAAATCAAGCTCTTGAATAAAAATTGAATGCTTATCTCACTATTTAAACATAAATTTATATGTTGAATATTGCTTAGTAAAATTTAAGCCCGTCTAAATATAATCATCCAACACAAAAATACATTAAAAAACTCTCCAAATGTTTAAGAATTCAATTCTCAAAATTAACCAACTCAAAAATTAAAAATTACCAATAAGCTAATTAAAAATATTAATATATATGTTTAAGATTACCAAATAAATTATATGATCATAAAATTCCAATATACATATATTAGAAATGATACTAAAACTCAAATCCAAAAAGTGAGGCTCATCCTATTTTAGTCATTTATCCTTAAGGTTATAGTTGATGATGTTCTTCAATGCCACATTTCCTTTTCTCAAGAATTGGGCAGATCATAATTGGTTGTGAGAGGGAGATATGGAGGTTATTTTAGAAGGAAATGCTTTCTTCTTTGTGGTAATTTTTAAAATGAATGATTAAAATTTAGACTTTAAAAGGAGGACGACCATACTTTCATAATCAATCTAGTTTGTTCAATAATCCAAATAGCATGTGAGGTTTGATCTAATTGAGTATCTCCCTTCTAATATTCCAATTTAATTTCACTATCTTCAACTTCTAATAGAATTTTGGATACCAAATATTTTATAATCTATTGTATATTTCCTTAAAATTATTTTGGGCTTTCTCATCACATGTTGGAGAGAAAGCTAATTTCTTATATGCTTGTATCTATATGGAAGATCTAAATGATATTTTTCTTAATTTTATAGAGATTAAAATAAGAAGCATACATTAGATTCAGTAATTCAGTTATGATTCTTTTTCTTTTAAATATTGTGTGTACCATGCCTATGGGTATCTTACCTTTTTTGATATTTCTATAGCTAAAGCTAATACAAGAAAAACCAAGCTCATGCAAAAGGGATTCAAAATATAGGTCTATTCCTAAGAAGTATCAAAATAAAGAAAGGAATTGATGAATAGATTTATTTTTTATCAAAAGTTCATTATAATAACAAGTTTGATATTTTAGGAAATCTTAAAGATCTTTATGCTATCCTAATTAAGAAGACTTTGACTAATCAAAATTAGTGTCTCCCTAATTCTACCATGCCACCATCACCAAAAGCTCAAAATCCACTTTATTTTCATGCATTACTTGTGAAGCCACTCCTCTTTCTCTAAGTCATATTGATGCATCAAGTGCAAATCATAGAATTGGGTTAGATGTTACAATATTTCATATTTTATTAATTATTCTATTTAAATATTATAGAGATTGAGTGATGTCAAAATCTCTTCAAGATATCGGTGCCAAATATGGAGTAAAGGATAATATTAAGGAGAAAAATCTTGCTTTATTGGGAATTCAACTAGAAACTACTAAAAATAATGGTATGGATAAAATCTCCAAAGTGGGGAGAAAAAATTATAAGGAGAAAGTGAAGATGATATGGGAAACACTCATAGAATATGGGGTCATTCATACTTTATATTCTCACTTCTCTATTTCTCATAAATGATAGTATTATCATGGAATTTTGGGGATTTGAGCAACACCCTTTGTCAAAAAGTTGTTTGAGAACTTATAAGGATTCAAAAGTCTGATATTATTTTCCTTTAAAACATTAAACTTTATATTGAGAAAATATTAGAGTTATTTCTTCAATGCTTTAGAAAGGTAGTCAATGTCAATGTGTTGGAGCTCAAAGTTCTATAGGAGTCTGATTAGTATACCATTAGAACACTCATTAATTTATAACTTCTTCTTATTTAGTGAGTAACAAATCATTATCTTTGGTGGGTTCCTATTTTGACATAGGTAGTCCTATATTATTATGTAATACTTATACTTGAATAGATTTTCAAGGAAAGGCCTTATTATGTTCATACATTTGATTTTTTCATTATTTTTTATTCTTTCCTTGGATCTTGGTTGAGGATTTTAAATTTTATTTTTTACTATTGATGACATAATTAGGATCTTGAGTCAGCTAGACCACTCTTTAGCCTTGTTTTGAGATAATTTCTCATCTTAATATTGTGGATGTTAAACCTATTTATGAATTGTTCGCTTAAAATAATAGGAGATGTTGTTTTCTTTCATTTCTAAATGGTTAGACAAGTTTTTAGGTTTTGATTGCTAGACTCTAGGGATAATTGAGTTATAAAATTTTACCATTGTAGGGTTTGAATAATTGACCCGTCAATATTTCTTCATCTCTTTTTTTCTATTCTTGAGAATCTTTCACTCAAGTTTTAATTAATGTGGCCTTATTACCAATGTATAAATGAGTACACGATAGTTTGGTTGATGGAGGGAAAAATATTATTTGGTATTGCAATGTATTCCTTTTTTAAGAGACTTCAAGTTGTTATGTTCAAGCTTAAATAATTGAAAAAAATGATTTTGGTAATAAATTTTATTAGAATAAATAGGTGCAAGAAAGATTGAATGATATTAATTTTCATATTAAATAATTCTCTATGACTAGGGAACACATTTTAGAGGATTCATTTCTTTCTATATATATTCATGAACGGGAACTTAAACATGAGGTTTTATAGAAGCAACAAATAATAATTAGTTAGCTTCAAGAGGGGAATCAAAATACCTCCATTTTCCATAATTTGGATAAAGAAACGAGAATTGGTAATGTTATCTCATATATTATATCCTCGAGTAAGGAATTAAACTTTCATCTTAGCAAACTAGCAAGGAATTTTTATATCATTTTTATTATTATTTCAAGAAAGTGGCCATAAAGCAACAAAGGAGGAAAAGGGCTATCTTAGAATGCATCCCTCCTTTAACTATTGAGAAAATGAATGGTCTTATTATGGGTCCTATTACTCTTGAGGATTTGGTAAAAAATATTTTCCAAATAAAGAAAGGTAAGTCTCCTAGACTTAATGGCTTTCCTATTAAGCTTTTTAAGAATTATGGGGCATCATGAAGGATGATATTATTATTAGATTAATAGTAAGATGCTTAAATAAATTAATTATACTTTTCTATTTATTAATCGAAAGAAAATGGGGCTAACTCAGTCTTTTTTTTCAAATTTCTCTTTTTATTTTCTCCTACTAGATTATTATTAAATTTAATGTTGATTATCTAAAATAGATTTTGGATTCTTTGATATCTTGTGAGAAAGGAATTTTGTGAAGGGCACTTATATTATTGATGGTATTAGTACTTCAAAATACATCATTTCTATGGGATTCTCTAAGGATACAATAATATTTATTAAGCTAGACATTTTCAAGGCTTATGATATGATTATATGGTCCTTCTTCAAGAATGCATTGTCCATGTTAGATTCTTTGAGAAGTGAGAATCGATCTAAGATCTGATGTCAATCATAGATCACAAGTAACTCAAATCAACAAATGATCATTCGAGATCAAAATAGTAGAGTCAAGATAGAATTTGAAAAAAAAAAATAGAGACAATTCAAGATAATTTGAGAATACTCTCAACTCTCATCGAGCTATTACTGAACTAGTGAAGGTGAGAGTAGAGTGTTGTATATAACAAAAATAGGGCATATACATCCAAGAGGTGCATTAACTCCTACTATCGATAAAATGTGGGAGGATTCACCTACTTGATTTAAATGCAAAAGTATGTGGCATTTAACATCCTCAAATAAAGATAAAAGAGAGGTTATAAGAGGCGGAACATAAAGCCAAAAGATGGTGATAAACCTAACTACCCCATAACCTACATGTAAGGATAATGGGAGGTGACATAACAAGCCAAAAAGGGATGTGTAACTCAAATAACCATGTGTGGGAGAGAGTGGCACATGTAGTTGATGTATTTCATCATGTGTCCTAATAATAACGACACCTAATAAACCTAAGCAAGATTAAATAATATATACATAAGAAAAAATAAATACCCCTAAAATAAGGAAAAAAGACTACATTAACACCCCCCCTTAAGCATACCTTAAAGGTGGGTGAAAAGATGGGTACTAACAAATCAAGCTTGATGAGGTACCAATATACATGTAGAGATCCCCCTAAAAAGAAGAAGCCTCCCTATAAGAGGAATAGCCCCCCAAATTAGAGAGAAAATACCCCCCAAATTAGAGAGATAAAATGAAGGACTAAAAAGCTCCTCCTAAAGTAGACAACTATTGTACCCCTAGAAAATCTCATAAATGAAGGAGCTTGATTTTTGTGAAGGGTTTGGTGAATATGTACATAGTTTGGTTTGATGTAGAAAAATAATTAAGATCAATGATTCCTTCTTGAATAAGCTCCCATATGTAGTGTATACGTATCTCAATGTGTTTCATCTTCTAATGATGAAATTGATTCCTTGAGATTTTTATGGAACTTTGATTATCACAGAAGATTAATATAGGCTTTCAAAATGGAATACCAAATTTAGTGAGAATTTCTGAAGCCAAATAGCATTAGTGGTGGCATTAAATTACCCTTGATAGTTAGCCTCTTTCGATGAAAGAGCAATTGAAAATTGCTTGTGCTTGACCAATAAACTGGACTACAACCAAGTGAGAAGTAATACCCTAAAATAGAATTGTGATCTTGATAATTTTCTTCCCAATTTGAATCTATGTGTCCCACCAATTCAATATCCATGCCCGTTGCATACTAAATCCCATAATTGTGAGTACCTTGAACATAGTAGAGGATCCACTTAGCTACTTTCCAATGCAACTCATGTGGCTCCTATATGAATCAAGAGAATCTACCCATAACATATGAAATTCCAGGTCTCGTATGAGTCAAGTAAATGACTCCCAACAATCCATCGATATAAATTTCCTTCAACCAAGGGTGAAGAAAACTTAGCCTCAATTTTGAATCCTAGTAGAAATAGAGTCGAGGTAGGCTTACAACCAGTCATGTAAAATCTAGTGAGCATACCAATGCATACTTGGGTTGGCCAAGGAAGATACCTGAAGATGAATGAGTAATCTCAATCCCCAAGAAGTAATACAAAAGACCCAATTCTAACATCATAAATCTATCATACAAATTATTTTTCATTGCCTTGATGGTGGATGAGTGAATCCTTGTGATCAACAAGTCATCAACATAGAGAACCCAAAATGTGAGAGTGCCATCCTACTATAGAATGTATACATTCAGATCATAATGGAATCGATTGAACCCAACTGTTAGAAAGAAGGAGTCCATTTTGATATACCAAGCTTGAGGATCTTGTTTGAGGCCATAGAGAGACTTCCAAAGATTACACACAAGTGAAGGATCCTGAATGAACCACTGTGGTTGCTCCATCTATATCTCCTCATGAAGGTCACCATGAAGAAAGGAATTCTTCACATCTATTTGATGAAATTATCAATGGTGTGTTGCAACTATAGCAAGGACAAGTCAGATGGAATTCATTTTTACAATTGGCACAAAAGTCTCAAATTATTCAATCCCTAGAACTTGGGAGAATCCTTTCATGACCAGGCAATCTTTATTCTTGTCAATCGACCCACCTGCTATAAATTTTGTTCGATAGGTCCACTTGCTTAGAATAAATTTTATTCCCTTAGGAAGAGGGAATAAATCCCATGTATGATTCCTTTCCAAGGAACTAAACTCTTCCTGCATAGTAGCATCCCACTCGGGGATACCCAAAGCTTCTTGAAATATCTATGGATTAGAAGTTGAAGCAATGAAGAGATGTGGTGCCCAATGAAACTGTAACCTTGTTCTTCTTGTGTCTAATGGATCACCAACCCAATCACCTAATGTTTTTTGAGCCCAAAGATGTGTTGAGGCTAGATAATTTAAAGGAGAATCATCAACCTCTAAATGATGACTAGGAGAGGAATGTAAATCATTATCATCATTTTTTCCATATGAAGTAGAAGACTCCTCGTCAATATTAGGATTATTTAGATCCTTTGAAGAACTATCATCATGATGTAATGTCTCCAATGTTATGGTGGATGGAGAAGTGGTAGGAGAAGAACTAGAGGGGATCTCCTCAAAATGAACAATCCTCTCAATGAACAACTCATGAGTGGTGGGATGGAGAAGTCTATAAACTTTGGCATCATTTGGGTACCCAAAAAATATGCAAGGACTACTCTGTGGATCCATATCCTTGCATTTCACTGGTGGAATGTGGGCCCATGTAAGAGAACCAAACACTCAAAATTGCTTAACTATGGGTTTTCGACCAATACAAGATTGAAAAGGAGTTACCCCATTCATAAATTTGTGAGGAACTCAGTTTTGGATGTAACATGCATTGTTAATGGCTTCTACCTAGTATTGAGGTGCAAAAGATTTGGAGCACAAATCATACAATTTTCCATCTCCTTTAAGGGCATGTTCTTGAATTCTGTGACACCTTGATGACTATATGGAACTATGTGTTGCATGTTGATTCCTTCTAAAGAATAAAATTTTATAAATTGAGTGTTATCATACTCACCCCCATAATTTGTATATAAAATATTGACGAACTTCCCAAATTATTTCTCTGTGAAAGCTTTGAAATCCTAAAATTTCTCAAAGACCTCGGGCTTTTGTTTGAGAAAGTAAACCCAAGTGTATCTAGAAAAGTCATTAATAAATATCAAGACATATTTAGTCCTGCTAAAATATGGTTGTGGAAATGGTCATGCCAATTCATTGTGTACCAAGTACAATAGATGTGTATCTCTCCATACTTTTCCTTTATCATATTTCTCCTTAGGATGCTTACCAAGAATGCATCCCTAGTAAACTCCATTATAAAATCAAATAGAAGGAAACCTTGAAACCATGTCATGTTGGTTGAGCTATTAAAAGTAACGATAGTTCAAGTGGCCAAATCATTCATGCCACAAAAAACTCACCTCATTTGCATGAGTGAGTAATACTATTGAAGGAGAGTTAGGAGAAAAGTGAGAAAATTGATATAGTCTTGATTGATGATCTAATTTTCCCATGACATATTTAGACCCATTATGCATTTCACTAATTACCACTATATTATGTGTGAACTCAACTCACTTTCTAGAACCAGTGTGAGTGATCTGATAAAAAAATAGGAGATTAGTTGATAAATATGGAACACAAATTTCACATCTTAAAATTTTCCTTCTCCCACATCAAAAAACCCTCTCAAGCATGCACTTCAATAGGAGTGTCATCACCCATTAGTATGGTAGGCATATAACATGACTCTAAAGAGGTGAAATCATATTTTGAAGAATCCATGTGGTGTGAAGCACTGAATTCAATGATCCAATAATTTGGTGGTGAAGCAACAACTAGGGACTTTCCCTTTTCTTTCCCCTTAATTTGTTGTCCTTAGAAGACCTTTTTAATGAATTCTATTTGACTGAATCAAACACCTTAATATTGTTCTTTTCTAGAATATGTGAAATGTGATCAATTTTTTTCTTTAAACACATATGTTCATCATTTCTAGGCCTCTTGTACAGTAAGAACATTTGACCTTCTCATTCTTAGGTTGTTCACCTTTTTATTCAGAGTTTTGATTAGCTTCATTTAAAGCAACAAGTTTTTGATCTTTCTTCTTATCTCCCCAATTATTTTGTTTCTTATCCTTCTTGCTAGACCCTTTCTATTATTTTGTGCCTTGATTAATAGCCAAGGTATGTGATTTAAATGGTTTAATTGTACCCATTAGAACCATTTTTTCCTTCTCCCTAGTGAGTTCTACAACAAAATCATCTAGAGAAGGCATTTTATAGGTGGAACCTGTTGGACACTCCCAGAGAGTGAGAAGGGGGGTGAATCAATCTTATCAAAAATTAAACCTTTCCAAAACTTATAAAATCTTTAGCACACTACAAAATTCTTTATCAGATCAAAACCTTTAAATATAAAAATAACAGAGAAGGGGGTAGATGCACAAAGTTAAGTCCACTTAAGGTGGAAGTATTGGCCTAAGCCAAAATATTGAAATCGGGTTCAACAAAACAAGATCCCAATTTTCAATAAATGGGATTATGTTTAGGTTCAGATCCCTGAGCCAAAAATTAAAACGAGATCCCGATTTTTAAAAATTGGGATCCTATTTTATTTTGGTGTCCTAAGCCACCTCGAAGGAAACATGATACAAAAATTTGAACCTTTAACAAATTCAACAATATTTAGCAATGAAAGATATAGCAATTCTACTTCTAATGAGATCAACAAAAAGGAATGATGAAGAAAATAACATACATGCACAAGAGAACACTAGATTTACGTGGAAAACCCAATGAGGGAAAAATCGCAGTGAGAGTTAACTCACAATATAATGGCTCACTACCAAAAAGGGCTTGCAAACTAAGACACACTACCTTAGAGAAAGATACAAAAGACTTACAAAATTGAAGCTAACAAAACTTTAGGGGCAAGATACAAGGACCTGATCAGATTCACCATCTCAAAGCATGATACAAAGTTTTATATAGAAGAATTACAATATTTGTCAACATAAAACTCTATTGACCGAGGCTTTAAGGCTCATTTTCTAATTAATCTTCACAATGTAGCACTAACTCGACTGGATATTCAATACATTCCACACACTCACTTTTTTAAACTTTTAAGCTTCTCCACATAGTTGTATCCAAAAAGATCTTGCATTTATATCCACCGCAACACTTCAAAAATTCAATTAGGTTGTCAGCCACCAAAGCATAATGTGTTCCTATCTTGAGGATAGAGATGACCAAAAGAAACTTAATACATCTTCTAATGTGATCCAAAATAATTTGCACGTTGGTGCACATCAATCTAAGTTTATATCAAGGAAATATGTAGATGAAATGTGAAGCACATAACTAGTCGGCTCAAAAAGATTCTTCCAATTGAATTCACTGAAGGAAGTTGTAACCAATATAGGTAAGGACCCAAATCTAAAAAAACACATTTGCAATTGCTAGTGCAAACCCCCAAGCATATGGTGAACAAGAAAAAGAACAAGCCCTATTGGCCAAATATCCACAAATAACCTAGAAATTCAACTCAAGACATAATGCAACACCAAAGAGGCTAATCAACAACATGTGGATCACATGGGAATGTTCCATGAACATCCAAATACACTTCTAAAATATTCTTCATAATATTCATTTCACTAGCAACCACCACAAGCCAAACACGAACAAAATACTCCATCCCAAAAACACAAAATGCTTAATCATGAGATATGACATTAACAAATCAACTTGTGGACCACTTCAGCACATGAAATTGGAACTAAGACTTTGCACAGATGTTAAGAACACATTCAAAAACTTGTAGGAGAAGAGACATCAATGTGGATAAATGCGGAGAATTTTTCAAATTGGTCTAAACAACCAACAACACTGCTAACCTTCTACAATTCACAAAGATCTCTTCCAAAAAAATTGGTGACTTGAAAAGATAGGAGTGCAACATCCATAGAAAACTGAATTTAAATCCAAATCTGCAAGACCATATCTTCAATAGTGGAGGAATGTAGAGAATTCTCCCAAACAGACTTCAATGCAAAGGTGAGTGTAGGATCATGGGGGTCCAAAAAGTGATGATATGACAAAAAAGTGGCTGATGACTTTTTTTTATCTGAATTTGATGAAACAAAAAGGGTTTATTGAAAAAATTGCCAACTTTCTAAAAATATAAGATATGCCTTATTTGGAATTAAATAGATAATTATTATTTATTTTCTACATACATTTTGACTAAAGTCCTAATTGATAGGTTGGTTGAAAAATATCTATAATTTTTAAACAATTTCATATTTTTTGAATTCAAAAAAATGACACATTTTATGCTTCCCATACTATAGGATAAAAAAAGAAAAATTGAATTTCATAATTTTTTGACCAAGTTATGGTGGTCAGACAAACAAGTTTTAATATTTTTAAAATGTTTTAATAAAGAATCCATAACTAATTATTTACTTACAAAACAAAAATGGCACATCCATGCATGTGTGCTCTACTTATATTGAAAGTTTCAAAAAAATATTTTTTTTTTTCTTATACCTAGGTTGGTCAAACATACACCTACTTTTTATTTTTTCTTGAAAAATTTAGTACTACTGCATTGAAATTTCAAATTTTCACCAAATAGATTTACTTTTTTCCAAAAAAAGAATAGTATTTTAGAAACTATATTCAATTTACTACAAATTTTTTTCATACATATATTTCAAATTATGTTAATAAATTATTCAAATTTTTATGTCAAACTGCCTAACTTCATTTTTCTGAATTTTATTCCCACTTAAGGGCATAGCTTGGACCCCCATGATCCTACACTGACCTACAACATCCAAAAATAAATCCTTTCAACAACTTGTGGAGGCCAAAACTTTATTTTAGCGACACATGCTTCATTAGGAACATCAAGAGAGAGTATAAGACATGTTTTAGACCTTCAAAAGCATCTCTCCACTATCAATAATACTTCTAATTCTTCTAATCCTCATCTTAATGCTTCTAAACCTCATCTTAATATATCATTATGAAGCCAAATCTATTGACAAAAATCATACTAAGGTTACAAAAAACATCAGATAAGGAATGGCATCCAATCATGAGATTCAACAACAACATCAAATAAGGTGTGACATCCAACCATGAATTTCAAAAACAACACCATACATCAGATAAGTCATGACATCCAACCATGAACTTCAAAAACCACACCATACATCAATGTTATCCCAAGCTTAATGTTATCAATAATGACAACCAATGCCAAGCAACAAACACTGCAATAATATTTCTTACTTCTCAAGTGCTGACAATAATGACAACCACAAATAATACATCAAGTGTTCTCACCAGCCACTGACAACAAGCTCATCAACTATTTCCAAATATTTAACAATCTTCATCAAGTGTTGACACCAAAGACAACCAACAATAAATGTCAACATTAATGACAATAACTGTCAACAATCTCCTCAAGTGTTGATATCAATAACAATTGCCAACAATTAAGGTATAGTTTGTAGCATAGAATATAGAAAAAATACATAATAGTTGGGACCAAGCTTAGAAAGAATGTTCAAGATGAGTTGTTTATTGTCCTTCTTAATTCCACATTGTTCGAATTGTAATCTAACAACTTTGAATTTTGTGAAGAATTATTGTATGGTATCAAAATTGGAAGGACTCAACCCTAGGAGTTTGTTCTCCAACTGAGTTAGGAGTCTTGTATGGTAAGCAAAAGATTCAAGGAACAAAAGAAGATCGAGAGAGACTAACATAAATTTTGATTTTTTTCTCCAAATGTAGTGTGGACACTACATTTGGTGTGATGTAAGATCCAATTAGCAAAAGAAGATCGAGAGAGATTGACATACACAGAGTACCAAAGGATTCATCACATTTATTAAACCATTTTATCTTTTTTGCAACATCTTGAGGTTCAATTTCAAGTATCGTTGTAAACCTATGATATTTGTATCTTTTCATATATATATCGTCTTAGATTTCCATTAAAAATAGTTATATGGAGTTAATAAAGGAAGTTTAGATGCATCCATTGGTGCAAAAAAGTAGATTAAAAAGTGAAAATAAAAGTGTGAAAAAGAAGACACGTGAGACACCCCCTTTCTACTAGTCTCAAAAATCACCCTTTAGAGATTACAAAATTGACACTTTATGATTAGTGTGATTACAAGTATTTTATCAAATTACAATTCTTTCTAGGATTTTAAATGGCCAAAATTACAATTTTTGATAGAAAATAATTCTGATACAAAATATGAAAGAAAAAAAACTTGTAGAAGAGCATTAATCTTCAATACTTTCTAATACCTATTCGTTTTTTAAAAATGGTGCTCTAAGGCAAAAGTTATGGTATGTTGAAGAAAAAACATGTACCAAATTCAACCTATAATATCTAAAAAAAGGAGGAAACCTTTTTATCAAGACCTTTGTGGATGGAAAGTTTTCATTTTTCAACATTATGACAAGTATTGATTTACAAAAATCTAACACACGAGACAAAAGTCATGCACTTTTTTAAAAAGTGTTGAATTTGTCTCTACAAGAATGACTCTTGTTACAAAAAAATATGCTTCTGACTTAATTTATGTGACATTAATCATAAATATATGCAAAAAATAAAAAATACCCAGATAGTTTTTCAACCTTGCAAACAAAACCCAAAAATAATTTTTATTTCTAGTAAGTGGAAGATGAGTTTCTGATGCAAAAAGGAAAATGGCTCTAGTAAAAATTATTTCAAATTTCAAAATTTGATTTTTTATTGTTGTAGTGTCGAAAAATGTAATCCTTTACATTTTCACACTATGTTTGGGTCCCTTAATTAAGAATCTAATTAATCTTCCAATTTCAAGTGTTAGTTTGCATTTTTGGATTTATTTACTATTTTGTCTTTTTCCCAAAAGTGTTGTTTCAGCAGATCTAGACCATCCTAGATCATAAGGAAAATAACCAAATCCCTTTTAAGGTTGACTCGCCTAAGGGCTAAAATTCAACCTTGGCTTAAGGGATGTCTTTTTCCTAATGAGATAGAGGGAGATAGGTGCTTTATACCCCATTTTACCCTTTCTATTTATATTAAATTATTGGTGAACCCCCTTTGAATAGAAAGAATCTTATTTCCGTCCATTTCATTTTGGTGAACCTAACATTCTTGCACTATAAAATTTCTGAATTTGGAGTCCATTCAAACCCTAGATCTAGGATTTCCATTGCTTTGCATTGTATTGCATTATTTTGCATCTCACTTAGGGTTGTTAAATTTGCATTAGTTTTGATTTCATTCAAGTTTTTAGGTTTGTATTTTGCATCCTTTAAAAATAGAAACATTCAAAAAATTGCATGCATATTACATTGATTTTACATAGTACTTCCATATTAGTGTTTGTTTAATCATTCATATTCAAAAACTGAGTCAAAATTGCATTTCAAAAAGTTTCATATTATTCATCATTTGGCATTCATTGCACTTTCATTTAGACATCAATATTTTGAAAAATCAATCACAAAAAGTATAGTTTATAACTTGAAACAGGAAACCCTAGATTTGAACTTGGAGCTCAAATTTAAATTTTTGTAACCGTTATGCTAAAACCCATTTTCCCTAGGGTGAATCTGTCTTTGTACAACTGTTATTTCAGAATTTTGGGCAGTGATTTGTCTCTGTTTGCATTATTTTGATCTGTTATTAAATCTAGGTTTTAGTTTCAAAAATAAAAAAAAATTGTCATCTTTTGCATTAGCTTTAATCGGTTTAATTGAGTGTATTGTTTTGAAATCAAAATTGGCATTAAAAACATATTATTTTCAGTATGTTTCCTTCACAAATCAAAAAATCTTCATAGATTAGATCTTATAATTTTCATAAAAATTCATCATGGACATGTGTATGGGTAATATATAGAAAACCTTAAAATATTTGGTAGATGTTTCAAGTTATTTGTTTGGTGATGACCCTAATGCAATTGAGACTATTAATGTGCCTTCACTTCCTAATGAATGTCCTCGTGAAGTGGAAATCTTAGGTCAAGATGAAGATGACATTCAATAATTCATACAAGACTCCTTACACAACCTTAAAAACATTGCATACTTGTATCCATCCATGCAAACACCACCTATAATCCAATCACTTGATAGGTTTAAACTCTTACATACTAAAACAAAAGCACAAAGAAAACCTCAACCATCAATCATTAATGAGCTTGGTCACAAGGGAAATAATGATACTCTTATATCTTATGTTCATCGAGTTACTAATACACCCATTAGCTTAGAAGAGAGTTATGGTCAAGGCTTTAAGATCTTAAGTAAAAAAGGATGTGACATAACAAATGAGCATGAAATTAAAAAAAAAATAGATCAAACACCATCTAAGCATACCAAGGGCTTAGGCTATCAATATCTTCCCCCCCTTACATATCTCCCAAGGGAAATGAAATTCGCTTTCACAAGATCATACCAAGAGACCAATTAATACCTCACAAGGATGATAGGATCACCATAGATCCTCCTCCCTCACCTCCACCTTAGAAAATTTCCCAAAAAAGTAAGAAATCTAAATCATATAAGCTCAAGGAATTGTCATTCTTACATACTGCAATAGAAACTGAAAGAAAAATGGAACAAATCCTCCTTCTAGGATTGATTTACTTTCCACCTATCAAAGAAAATAAAAAGGAAAGAGTACAAACATGAATTGCCATACATTTCATATAACTCTTGGGAATCTTATTGATGAGTATCAACTCTTACAAATATTGATCCGTGAAAATGATGTTATTGATGTAATTAACTAAAATGTATGCACTTTTCTCCTTGCCATGTGATAGTTGTAGGATCATAGTATACTCACTATTGCATGTTTTACATTTATTTCAAATCATTTCTATATTGCAAGGATCACATTCTCATCACTCATCTTGGCTCATCCTTGTCTTGCATCTAGTGGGAGAAAGGAGTTAGATAGCCTTATCCTAGTTTGACACTTGTTGTTGTCCCTTTGGCTAGTTATTCACCTTCTACATATGAGGAACAAGATTGGGATGTGGATGACCTATTATAGGTTGACTCACATGTGCCATACTAGTATTGTCTTTGTTTTCATGTTCTTTGCAATTGCATGTGCATAATGTGATCCCCCGTAATATGTTGCTTGGTGTGTCTTTATATGTTTGTGAGCCTACTTTGGATGACCCTTGTCACTTTGTTGGTGCAAGGATACAAAGGAAGAAAATCCATTATGACATTATTCTATTTGTATCTACATTCTTCTATCTATCATACACCTTTTGTCTTGTGTTTTTCCTTTTGGGGATGATGTAGGGCATTGAGAAATTCAAGTCTCTTCCATGTTGATCCAAAAGGCTTCTCCTTTGTTCTCTCTCTCAATGTTTCATTTTTCCTTTGTTCTCATTGTTCCATGAGCTATTTGGGGAATGATGATGGTTCTGAGCTCGATTATGTCACTGCAACATCGTCAAATCTTGACCCCAAATCCATGGATCCCTTATGTGTTATCTTAGGATTGCATATGGGGGAAAGCCTCCTTTCCATGACGTAGCTCTGCTCGGAACATATGTTTACATAGGGATTTCTGAATAAATCTCTCATGTATTGGCATTTATTGTGTTCTACTTTAAATTAACTGCTCACAACATGGTGTTTAGCAATTTCCTTAAAGTCGGGGCATATGTATCCCTACTCATTGTTTGCTCAAGGTGTGGTCTTCTTACTTCACATGATGTGTCTTCTTTGTGGTGTCATTGGGTTTGATGTCCTTCAAGACTATGAACTTTATGAGCATATGAAATTCCTCTTAGTGGTGATGCTATGGATTGTATCCCCTAAGTTTTGAATCTTTTATCCTTGACTAGTCCTCTCTTGGAGACATTAGGCATGATGTTCCCTAAAGTGATACCTTTCATGAACTAAGAAAAACCCCTTTGAATATCCTATTGCATGTATCAAGGCCACCAAGCATAACACAACTTGCTTGCTAGTGGAGCCTTTATTTTTTCCAAGGCCACCAAGCATAACACAACTTGCTTTCCAGTTGAGCCTTTCTCATGAATGCCTAGCATAACACAACTTGTTAGCCTTGTGACTAGTTCTATGGTGCCAAGTATCAAAGTTATCTGGAGGTATAAATTTGGTAAGCCTATAGACCTAGCATGACCTTCCCACTAGCCACCTTTTGGGGCTCACCTAGTGGACAATGGATTTCACTAGCCCATGTGAGCACATTCTAATCACATAATGGACAACAAGTTTCCACTTGTAAATTTTTTTGGACAAAAAACTAAGGCTTGATCCATACCAGTTGGAAAAATAGTCGAGGCTTGATCCACACCTCTTTCTCTTCTTTAATTTTGGTATTGCATGCTTGTGTATCTTGTCTTGCTACTACATATTTAACATAGCCACGTGTCTCTGTGCGCCTTTGTTGGTTTATCATGAGATCTTAGATCTTGGGGACTTAATCATTCTCCTTTTCCTTTGTCATCTTAAAATTTCCAACAATTGTACAATTAGACCTCTCTTAACACTTGTTTGACTACTTTAGTGTGAGTTTGAGCACAAGGGTCATCCTCTCACTAAAGTGGGGACCAAATGTAGTGTCCAAGAATGTACTCCTTTACATTTTCACACTATGTTTGGGTCCCTTAATTAATTCTCTAATTTCCTAAATTTTGCATTTACAAGCCTAATTAATTACAATTTCTGAAAAGAGAACCATGATTTAATTAATGTATTTATTATTTTTAACACCCTAAAATGAATAGGTCTTGATAATTTAGGTCAGGACCCATTCGCCCTTGAGTGAATGGGTCCCCCTTGAGATCACAAGTTAAAATTTTAAACATGTTTTTGGTGGAATCTTAAGGTCCTAAATTCAGGTTTTAAGTGTCATCTTGTAATGTTTAATTTTCAAGAAATTAGAAAATTACCTATAAAAGTAAGGTATTTTTATCAATTCAAATCCTAGATTTTGTATGCAAGCATTCATAAAGAAAATATTATTTTCAAAGGTGTTCAAGAGCAGATATCTCAAGAATTTGTTCTAGAATTTAAGATCTCAAGCATCATGCATGTTTTTGGAGCTAACATTGTGATGTAGGTTTCAAGCATTCAAATCAAGATTCAAGCATCAAGATCACATCATCAATCAAAATACTTCATGTAAGATCAAGACCTTCAAGAGTTTCAAATCAAGGGTTTGGTGAGTTGCAACATAGCACTTGTTCATTCATCATTCATTTTATGTTTCATTGTTTCAATTCAAGGTTTAATTACCAAAATGGGGTTTGACCGAGGCAAACCCCCATTCACTAAAAATAACCAAAATTTTCCTCTTGTGTGTTTTGAAGATCTTAGGTTGAAGAAGTATTGAAGATATATCAAAGGAACAAAACTGGAAAATTTGTCAAACTTGTCATTGAGCCATGAAAACTCACTTTCAGAATTTATTTTTGAACTTTTGACTGTGAAAACTGAAGGAATTGAGAGTGCAGACATAGGACCAAAGCACTTTGAAAGAAATTTTTCAACCCCTGTAGCTGGACCCATTCTCCCTTGGGTGAATGAGTCTGAGATGACACTCAACAACAACATTTTGATGATAGATGCAAAAATACTTAACCTTCTTAGATCTACCAAAAAGTTGTAGGTTTGTTAGGTTAAGGTTTAATCTTCTTGTTTCAAGTGTTACTTTGCATTTTTGGGTTTATTTATGATTTTTAGTATTTATCCCAAAAGTGTTGTTTCAATAGATCTACCCCATCCTAGATCATAAGGAAAACAACCAAATCTCTTTTAAGGTTGACTCACCTAAGGGTTGAAAGTCAATATTGGCTTAAGAGATCTCTTTTTACTAATGAGATGGAGGGAGATAGGTGCATTACACCCCATTTTTCCCTTTCTATTTATATTAAATTATTGGTGAACTCCCATTTGAATAGAAAGAATCATATTTCCCTCCAATTCAATTATGTCCTCTAATCTTTGAATTTGGTGAAATAAAAGCCAATATTGACTTCCTTAGACCTTCTAGAGTCTTTAGAAATGTAAATTCCTCTTATATCAACATGAATTTGCACCCCTAACGCAAATCTCAATTTGACCCTTAACACTTTAGAAAATCAAAGGCAGAGGCTTAATTCCACTTAAGCCCGCTGCTTGCATCCACTTGGCGTTTGTTTTGCATGTCGGGGGGTGTTTCTATTTGAGACGCTCATGCGACATGCAGATGTCTATGTGGCATGCTTACATCCCTAGCAGATTCCTACGGTTGGAGACTACAGGGACATTACACTTTCGATTGGAAGTCGAAGTGTAATGCCCCTCTTCGACTGGCTGACCCAAATATGGCCATTTTTCATCCATCTCTTCATAATATTCTCTTCCATCCTTAGCTTTTTCTAGGTAGAAGTTTGAGATAAGTTTGCAAGATCATTTAAGTATTTTCTCCACCATTTACATCCATTTCCAAGCTTTGTAGCAACATTCTTCACTCCATTACAGCAACTCCATACTCCATCATTCCAACAGGGTGAGCACATGATAGACACCATGGAAAAAGAGGCTTGAGTCCCTCTTGTTCACTCCTCCACGAGCCTTGAGTACTTTGGACGGAGGTGGTAAAGCTCCTACAACCTCTCATTTTTCTTTTGATTGGGTAAGCACGTACTGCTTGTAGTGTTTTGTGTTTATGTAGCTTGTAGTTAATTTCCTTTATCATCTATTTCTACTATTCCAAACTTGGTTATCTGTGGAGGTGGAAACACCAAGATGGGGGTCTGACTGAGGTAGGCCCCTATACAACCCCAACAACTTCTCCCTTCCTTGTGTATAGGTGGATAGAGCTCAGAGTAAGCTAGCGAGGAGAGAATTCTACGAGATCATCTTTGTCACCTCAGTGGTAATACATTTCCTGCATCACATTCCTATTTTCTTTTCTCTCATCTCAATATCATTCTATTGCTTTAAACATATCTAGACTAGGCTGTTAGTCCTCCTTTTTGAGTTAGGATCTTGTCTTTTTGGTTCTCTAGCTATTTGGACGCCAGTGCACCCTTGAGACGCTAGCACGCCGCATTGCCGTCCTAGAACTACACTTCCGTCCTCAGATAGAGAACTTCCTGGGACACGAGTCTGACTCCAAAGGCTGATTCGCTTAGCCTCCTTCCAACATTCAAGATTGTAGAGTGATTGAAGGATACATAGTCCTCACCATTCTCATCCTCTTCATCCTAACTATCCTCTAAGTTGAGGTGGGTTAGGGTAGCCTCTCCACTCTTGGCCTTTCATGACATGGGGTCTTGCAATGGGTGATCCCCCTCTCTCACATTTTTGGTGAACCTGACATGAACCAATGTCTATCCTTTTTTCAGTGTTCTATACTTTCTTCCTTACACACCTTGGTCTTCATACCCTTGTGAGTTGTGGAAGTTTATGAGCTTCACAACCTAGTCTACGACCTTTGGGTATATTGTTAGAAGAAGTCTACAATACCTTCCAATGGAAAAGATGAAGGTCTCCTCTAGTTTCACTACCGGCCTTTTCTCTGTTTTGGCAGTTGGCCTATTCGCACAACAGAACGTATCACGAGGTAAATCTAGGTTTCTTGAAAAAATTGATTGCATCCCTACCCCTCCTACTTCACTGACTTCCTCGTTCATAGACGAGCATGATGTCATTTGTATCCCTGCCGACTATGTTATCAGCCTTGGTAAGGGGTTGGGTGCATTAGAAAATCACGTGGAAGGCAACCCAAAGATGGTTAGGGCTGCTATGGTGATCGGTGAAATAAGATACATAGTGGAAAAGGATTAGACCGACGTAGAACTCTTAGCTAGTCTCGCTGGTTTGGTTGAAGCATGTGCCCCTTCAAGATTTTGTCACTTGATACAAGGTGGCCTCTTCGAGGAGCACGTGAGACAGTTGGAGGTGTTGATGCCTCCTACATCCGTGTATATGGGTGACACAGTCCCTTCGGTCAACATACCCCCTACCTCCAAAATTTTGGATACTCTCAAAGTAAATAGGAATCCTTTAGGTTTCCATTTCACCCCTTCTATCACCTCTGGTAGTGGAGGATTTGGTGAAATGATGGGCGAAGGCTCTAGTAGCGGGAGCTTTGGAAGTGGAGGAGGCATTGGTAGAGGAGGTGTTAGTGGAAGTCATGGTGGTGGCTTCAGCTTTGGTAGTGATTCCGGCGAAAGTCACACTGGTGGCGATGACACTGGCAGAAGCTCTGGCGGTGGTCATAGAGGTGGCATCAGCGGAGGTCATAGCGACGGAGGTCACACCGGTGGTGGTCACACCAATAGTGGTGGTATCAGTGGCGGCTTCAGCCAAGGTCACGGTGGCGGCCCTGGTAGTGGTTCTAGAGGCTCTTTGTCTTCTAATGACCCTGTCCTAAACACCCTTCTCCATAATATGGGGAAGATGCAGAATCAACTAGAAAACCTGTCCCATGCCTCGGCCCAACCTATCTTTCAACCTTTCATCTAACACAACCCATTGTCGATTGCAATTCTAAACACTCCTTTCCCGCAAGGGATGGAGGTTTCAACATTCAATAAATTTGATGTTAAAGGGGACCCGCAAACACATGTGTCCACCTTTAATGCCCTGTGCATAGATTTCTTCCATCATGACACATTGATGGCTAAACTATTTCCCCGATCCCTCAAAGATACAACACTGGATTGGTATTGTTCTTTGCCTAGTGTGAACCCCAATTTCATACTTGCACATAAGAAACAAACAAACATGTTATTAGATCAATACGCAAGGTAAAAACAAGGATTCCCCATGAAATCCATCTACAATGCTCAAAATAGGAAAATGAAGAAAAAATGAACAAAGAAAACAATGAAATCCTAATTAAGCATGCAAACTCTTGATCCCATGGGGGAGTTGGTGCCAATTGGTATGTTGAAATCAGCCCTTTCCTAACTCCTTTGTAAGCTTTGATGATTTGATCCACTTGATGGTTGAATTTTTGCATAACCTAGCTAAGAACTTGATAAAAAGAGATGAGAATGACTATGCTTGAAGATGGATTTGAGTATAGTAAGTTTACTCAAATTATGGATGATAAAATGAGAGGAAGAGTCTCTCATTTATAGATTTCCAAAATGGAAGAGAGAGTGAAATTGAGCAATGTGGGACAAAATACTAGCCAATGAGAAGAGGCCACTTGTCCACATGTGATTGGAGGAGGAATGAGCACATTTTGGTCAATGTGCATGATAAATGCTATGAGATTCAAATTTGAAATTTGAATGTGACATGTGACATGTTGGAGGGAGAAAGAAATGGATTTAATGTCACTAGGCTCAATGCAAAGGACATGTAAGAGGTCTTAAATGCCTTGTTGGAAGGACCAAGCCCACTTGAATTTGAATTCAAATTTGAGGAAATATTCCCCTTTTATGCCATGTGAGGGAAAATAGGAGATTAATTAAATCAAAGTAATTGATTTTCTGTGCAAGTTGCATTCTCTAGAGGATGTGACATAGATTAGGATTAAATTAATTAAAGCTTAATTAATTTAATGAAGAATTAGGAAATGTGACAACTTTGACCTGAATTTAAGAGTTACTTTAAATCAAGAATTGAGAAGAAAGATTTAATTAAATAAATGATTTGATTTATTTAACTAAAAGGGATAAGGGATAATGTTAGATTAAATTAAATAAGGTTTAATTTATTCAATTTAATAAGAAGACTTTAAGGATTTAATCAAATAAGATAAATTATTTAATTAAAGAGGGATTAAGAATTAATTAAATTAAACTGATTAATTTAATTAACAGAGGAGAAAGACCTAATTAAATAAATAATGATTTATTTAATTAAGGGATGAAAGGTGTTGATAAGCTGAGAGTATGATTTAAGATGAAACAATTTTAGTAGGATCAAGATCAGGTGCATGTATATTTTCCATGTCTACATTTTGCCCCTCTTTGAAGCAATGTACTTGTTGCATTGATTCAAAGAATAAACTGTTGTGATCAAAGTTCAAAATTTCTCAATTTTTTTTCAGATGCCCTACTATTGCCCCAGAAAAAGTATTATGCTGGTATATTGCCCCCTCGAGAGATCGAGCATAAATGTTTGATTTTCTAGTCGAGATCGCGATAAAATGCGAGAGGAGTGGTTCTATTGATCAGAGGACGAAAGATAATTCTTTGATGTAGACAATTTTGATGATGTATAAACAGTCATTGGCCATGGGTAGCCTCATGTATATTTTGATACAAAAAAACAAATTTAGATAGAAATGTTAGTAAAGATAGAAGAATAAGAAGGATAAGATGGATGGAAGGAGGATCCACACAAGTCTATGTTATGATGATGATGATGATGATGATGATGATTTTCATATTAGGATTCAAGATTTTAAAAGGGTCAATTACTTTATGTTTGATAACACATGTAGGTATGATGCATCAAGGTATAAAGAACCAGGATGGCATTGTACCTAGTGTGATGGACTTTTGAATCGTCAATCAGATAGAAGTATTCTTGTTGACACTTAGAATACAAAGCCTTATTCAGGATGTAGTTTAGACATTCTAAGCATCTTGGGCCAAAACATAGAAAAGAAAGCCTTCCTATGTGGTCAACAAGATACCTAATTATCCTCCCTACAAACCAAACAAAGGATGCATGGCTAAGTTATTTTACAAGTGTATTTCACAAGCACAACAGATAAAAAAGATAATGATCATTGCCCCATTCCTTTCTCTCTAAACCTCTTTTGTTTAGGCATCATCTAGAGGTCCCAGGAATGAGCGCAAAATAAGATAACTAAAAAAAAGACCAAGACAAAGTAAACAAACAAGCTAATTCTCTTCATACCACTAGCCAGGGCTAAACTACTGGGGGGTTCCTGATGCTTATGTCCATCGTGGGAAGGATACATCCTAGTTCATGTTGTGATCATGGTTTTGGTGGAAATGATTGGGTGATAAGCTATTGATACTCTGAGTTGACCAACTTGCTTGCTTATTGACTTAGAATTTCGAGACTCTGCTAATTAGGGTGTTCAATTTTGAACTTGCTAGACTTTTTTTTGGTTGAATCACCAAAGGGTGAAGGTGATGATTGATTTTATTAGGAATGATGACTATCGCGGGTGAAAGCGAAATGAGATGGTTGCACCATTATTGGATTTTTAGATATTTTTAGGTTGTTTTTGGTATTTTGAAATGTTTTACAAATATTTTTGGTATTTTCGAGATTTACGACAAAGAGCCTAACTTAAAAACCTTTCCTAGGGGTCTTGGTAGATGATCCATAGATTATCCTTGCCTACGTTATACATGCAGAGACCACGTAGTTTGACTGATGACAAACTTGACTCAATGATGAGATAGATAGGCAAACGGATTGCCATTTTATTGCGACAGATGCCTAAGGACAAACCTAAGATGTCTTGGGGGATGATCAAAGATCAACCTTTCCTACGTTCAATCTCTAAGATGACATAGTTCAGACGGATGACAGACTTGATTCAATGATAAGATGGAAGGGCAATGGATTGCCAGATTGCGATGGATGCCTAAAGGACTGACCTAGGGTGTGAAATAGATGGGAAAACGGATTTCCATTACGACGAACACCTAAAGGACTAACCTAAAATATCTTGGGGGATGATCAAATATCAACCTTGCCTACGTTCAAGCTCATAGACGACATAGTTCGGTCAATGACTCTATTTTTTATTTTTTTTATTTTGACATGTTTTGGATTTTGAATGATTTGGATTTTATTTTTTCTGATGTTTTTGAATTTTTGATGAATTTTTGACAATTTGGATATGGATATGTGATGATATCAGTGCTTTGTTTTGGGATTTTGTTGAAAACCAAGCTAAGGTTGATTGATCATATTGATGGATTGATAGTTTGACTAAGTGTGTTAAGTCAAACAAAAGTGATAATGCACTCATAAAATCTAGGAAGTTGTGTTATCCTAGAGTAAACTCATACACGAGGGGGTAGTTTGACTAAGTGTGTTAAGTCAAACAAGTTGATGATGGATTGGATAATTTGACTAAGTGTGTTAAGTCAAATAAGATGATGATGCACTTGTAAACTCTAGGAAGTTGTGTTTTCCTAGAGTAAACTCGTACACAAGAGGGTAGTTTGACTAAGTGTGTTAAGTCAAACAAGGTGATAATTGATTGGATTCGATTGATAAAGATTTGATGAAGCTTGATTTGGAACAAAATTTTTTTGATGATTTAATGTGACGCTGACGTGCAAGTTAGATGCAACTAATATTGATTGTTTGGATTGATGTTCAATGAAAGATAAAACTTGATGAGGAACATCATCTCATCAAACTATTCCATGGGCTAGTGATTTGGATCTTGGCCTTTTTGCTCACAAATGCTTGGTCGATTTGATTTCATGTTTGCAAATTTTCGGATCACCACATAAGTTGGAGGATATATATCAAGGTTTATTCGCGAAGCAAGATGTAAATATCTTCCCCCAATGTCTAGCAATGTATGGAATTCCATGGGTGGAGTCCCGGATTGGTATAGGTGGATAGATATAGTAAGCTTGCAAAAGGATGTGAACGATTATATTATGAAAAGATAAGGTGTTTGAAAAAAGGATGCTCATTTGGATAATGCTTCAAGGCTCATAAAATGTTGAGTAAGATAGGATCAATGAAAATGACCCATGTCAAGATGTCTACCAATAGCAAGTGTAAAGTGTGCACCAAACTTGTCAAGATCAAGATAATTTGGACTACGGATGTAGATGGATGAAAATGGATTGGATAAATGGTTCATGGATGAATGGATTTATTATGGATGGAATGTTGGCTTTATTATGGATGTGATAAGATGATTTCTCTTGAAATGGTGCACATAGATGTTAAATTCTACACATGATGCATGTTTCCCAGGTTTTCATCATGGTACTTGCCGAAAGTGCCACCAAAGTGGTTTTCACTTGAAGATGATTTTTCTCTTTACTATTTTCAATCCTTTTTTATTTATTTTTATTTTTATTTTTTATTTTTTTATTTTTTGAGAGATTTTAAGCTGATGTTGAACCACCTGGTGGTGCTGATGTTGATTCTTCTTCATAATATTCCATCGATATCCTGCTTGAAGAAGTTTATTTACCAATATACGTGCACTTGAATGCAAATTTTGAGATTCCTGATATGCTTTGTTGATACTGGAGTTAACTTTGTCTTTGTATGCACATTGTGATAGAGTGCCTTCTGAATCCTTATGATGAAGGGTTGTTGCCAATACATGGTCAATGTGCAAATTGGATATTGTGCATGGAGGAGTGGATTGTGGAGTGTGTATAGGAATAAAAGATGGGTTGGTTGATAGTTTAGAACTCTTGAATCTCCAATCTTGGGAAGATGGGGAATAATGGGTGGATACGGAAGTGTGCATGGAATTAGGACCAACTGCTCTATATACCTTGTACGTCTCTTGAGAAGCCTTATTTTTCCTTTGTGGACATCTTTGATGGATACTTGCCCCATTTTATTTTTCCCCATAGTTTCTTTGACTAATGGAGTATGATAGGGATCATCTTTCTTTGTTCTTTTTGGTATCCAATTGTATTTGATTTGTCCTTCATGCTTCAGTACTTCTTTTCCTTTGATGGCGTTCTTCGTGCTTTGATTAAAATATTTATTTTGATGTTGGTCCCAATTTGTGGATGGGGTGATAGTTGGATGAAGATTCGTGACGTAGCAGGTTGTAGTATTGGCATTGGTTTCATCATAAGGATTCTTTGTGCTCCCTATGTTGATGTTTGCTTGAGACAAAGTTGCTCCCAGTTTTATAGAGGCATCACTGATATGTTTATATCCCTTGATTGTCGAATAACCAAGGCCTTGATGCCTAAGATTGCCAAAAAAAAATCACTAGTTCCAAGATACCCTATTCATGTAGGCCTAATCCTCTACCTTGATAATTCATCTGTTGAAACATTCTATTTGCAATAGGATATGATTTACCTTGGAAACAAGGTGCCACTCCTTCTCTGCTATGTGGTGGATCTTCAAAGGTGATAGATTATTTATTGATGAGGAAAACTTCCCTAAGAAAGGCAAGTGATCCAAGTTTATAAGTGATAGGATTTTCCATAAGTGGGATAAATTCTTGATTGATGTTTTTAGCCTAATCTTGTGAAATATCATATTTTAATGCTTCTTCAAGAGGTGTTGATGATCCACTGTCCTCGTAAAAGTCTTCCTCATGATTCATTCTCAATATGCCTTCACATGATGTTTCTGATTCACAAATTTTGTAGAATCCTTCTTCATGACCCATTTCTGATATGTCTCTGCATTTCTCTATATCTTGACCATGTGTATAAATGTTAAGAGTAAGAGACTCTTATTCCTTGGTAATGATGTCAAGAGTATGAGACTCTTGTTTTGAATGAAGATCATCTATGTGTCCATCCAAAGAAAGAATCTTATGGGTAGGTGGAGGAGTATGTGTTATATGGATATGATCCTTATTTGCAACATCTTGTATAGATAGGAGAGTGTCCATTATATCATTGTAGTAGCTTGGAGATACAAATTCTTGATCTCGAATGATTTTGGAATTGCTTTCGACATGCTTTGGATAAATTTCTTGACATGGGTCAATTTTAAATGATGGACTATCTACAAGGGATTCTTGCACATTGTTATTAGGGAGGATTCCTTCACTATCCGTAGCTATGTAGTCAAAGGATGTCAATGTGTTTTGGGAAGGACCATTGCTAGACCTTGGTGATAGATGTTGATCATGCTTTGGAGTAAATTCTTGAGATGTGTCCTCTAACTCATTAGCTGATGTAGAGACATTTTCAACATGATCATTGGTCGAAGGATCTTGCTCATCATTTTCAATGATTGTGGTGGGAATCTATTGCAAGCTCTATTGTGGGATAAGGCCTACATTTTTTGCTAAGACAAAAACGCTTGTTGTTGGTCGTGTTGTTGTTGTGCCAACAATTTTTTTTTTGGGAATGTTGTTGTGCTACTTTTTGATACACTTGTTGATGGATTGCTTGCAATAGTGTCTGGAATTGTGCTTGTGCCTGCTAAGCTTGGTCTTGGGCTTGAGCTTGAGCCTGTGCTTGTTGGTTTGCTTATTTTTCTTGCACAGCTTGTGTGGCTTGTGTAGCTTGAGTGGCTTGTGTAGCTTGTTGGTTTTGGGGCACCTTTTGGTGAATGGCTTGCAACATGATGGAGAATGAATATGTCATGTTGTGTTTTGGTGGTGGTCGCAGTGGATTGGGAATGGTGTTGATTGTTGGGGTTTCTTGGGTGGTTTCCATCTGTTGTTGTGATATCGATGAAAAAATGGGAGGATTTGATATTCTTTGATTTATGAAGGGGGTGTTGCTCAGATTCAGTTGATTGATAGTTGGTAAAGGGGGAAGGATCATGCCTTGATTGTTTGGTTGATAGATTTGTAAGTTTTGAATTTGATTTAAATCTACCAAAGGGAAAGGTGCTCCAAAATTTAGATTGGGAAAACTCACATTTATTGTACCATTGAGGTTTTTAGGAGATAATGATCCCATGTATGGATTGTAAAAATGAAAGTTTTGAAAATCAATTGGAATTACGAGAATTGGATAGTTTGGTTGAATTGGACTACTCATGATGGATGAATCAAGTTTATATTCCATGTTCCTCTTGTTTTTTGACCTTGTTGACCTATGAGGGGTTTAGGACCAATGATGAGATGAAGGATGAGAGGGGTGAATGATATGGGTGTTTGAACTTTTTAGGAAATTTGGATCAATACTAGACTTTAGGACTTGTTTTTTATTTGATTTTGATTGATGATAGTTTGACTAAGTGTGTTAAGTCAAACAAAGTGATAATGCACTTTTAAACTCTAGGAAGTTGTGTTATCCTAGAGAAAATGTGTACACAAGATGATAATTTAGCTAGGTGTGTTAAGCAAAACAAGGTGATTTTTGATGATGAACTTGTAAACCCTAGGAATTTGTGTTATTCTAGGGGTAAATTCACTCAAGAGAATTGATAATTTGACTAGCTATGTTAATTCAAACAAGGTGATGCTGATTTTTCTTAGAAGTCTAGCATAAGTGATTTTTTCCAAAGTCCCAAAAGTTTGTTGGTGAAATGGGATTTTGATAAGTTTTTAGATGGATGGAGTGTTTGACTTTGATCTTAGATGAACCTAAGAGGACTTTTTTACAAGACCAAGGTAATGAAGAACATGTTTTTCCCTAAAGGTGGTTCAAACCAAAAAGACCAATGTTTGCATGAAAATCAAATGACTCAAAAGGGACTAAGCACATGTGTAGTTCAATTATCTTTTATATTGTGTAAGTTTGGTTCTTTTTACCACAAACACTTTCTTGATTATGTTTCAAACTGAATGCCCAATGTCCTAATTTTCTTTCATCCCACAAAGTGCATTATGTGGAAATCAAGGAAATCAAGTCAAAGGTTTCCTAGTGTTGACTTTGGTGAAAACAAATGATGATTAAACCTAAGTACTTAAAAAACTCTAAGGATATGATCCATAGGGAAAGCAAGAGCGCTTAGATTCCTCAAAAGATATTTGTTTCCTCAAAGGGTTTGAAATTTTAAAGCTCTTGTGAATGTTTGTTTTCAATTTTTTATAACCAAGCAAGGTGTCTCAATAACATGCACAACCCTATGCTGAAAAGATAGTATTTGTTGGGTTCCCACTTGTACGAATCCAACTATGCATATTCAGTGCGGATGATTAGATGCATAACCACACAAGCTCCCTCTTATAGTGCACTCACTTCTCAAGTCAATCAAGCATCGGATACCCATGAATCTCCCATGGCATACTTTTCATCTCTACAACAGAACCGCGTGTATAACGTGGGGCAGCTTCAAAGGACATGACTTTTTGCACCAACAAATAGATAGGATTTTGGTCTTTGCTAAACAAGGGTTTTAATGCAGGCATTCTGTTCGTGGGGGACTATCCACGTGGCAAGAGACCATTGTTGCCCTTCTTGTTGAAATAATCCTTGTGATTCTCGAACTTTCCTTGAAAATCCACACTTATATACCGGTTGGAAGTCGCTTGGCTTTAGCGTGTTCCCGGTTGGTTTGTTCCCTTGGGTGATTAATTTTTCCCACAAGGCAAGCCCACTAAGATAAACAATAGCAAGCTAGCATATCCCGTAGTTCAATCAACCTTCGTTGAAAAACAAAGGGAGAACACTCACAATATACTGTGCTCACACTCGCATGTTTGGTTCAATTTTAATTCCAAAAATGAAATGTGGAGGAAATTATTTTATTCAACTTAAGATCACCAAAAGAACTTTTTATTCTCAAGATCGCCATGAGGCGCGAGAGAAGCGCATATGCCCTTTTGATGATATTATAACACTTGTTCATTTTAATCCCACAAAGAAAAATGAATTCTTTTTAAAGCACCAATTAAAATGTGGAAGTTTCCTTGTTCAATTTTTAAACCTTAAACCAAATCTAGTAGATTTTTTCTAAGGTTCTTTTTAAGCCCTTTTTGCAAACTTTTGAAAAAATAAATTTGTATGTTCATTTTAAAACCCAAAGGAAAATTTAGTGTTTCCTAAAGCATAAAGTAAACAAATCCTTAGAAAGGGATTATAAGTTCTCTCAAAATTGAAAAAAAATACTTAATACAATGAGATGATAACATCATAAAGAGCCCTTGGCCTTCATTTTCCTTCCTTCACTTTTGATCAAAAAATTTCTTTTTAAGGCAGATTTCAACAATTGTTAGATTTTTCCATTTTGGGTAATTTTGCATCCATGACTTTGAGAGTCCTATTTCTTCCAAAAAATACCTGATACTAAGATAGGATGAATTTCCAACTAACATCCCAAATCAAAGACATGCATTCCGAGTTATTACAAAAACGATTTTTCAAAAACTATAAAACTATAAAAAAAACAATGCTAAATTATGATTTTGAGGGTCAAGATGAAAGTTTGAGGCTCCAAAAATGTGTCAAAATGGGATCTAATGGACTTGTAGTTGGTTGGGAATCCACATGCAACCTCATCAAGAAACCGCCTATAAAATTTCAGCCAAAACCCACATCCGAGTCAAAAGTTATGACCTCGAGAAGTTCCTGCATCACAAAAAAAATGTTTAACAAAAATAAAAAATCTGCAAGTGCGGCACAGTTAGCAAATGCGGCACAGTTTGGAACAAAAGTGGCGCTATATAGAGCCACATGTTTGAATGGAGGCAGCGCTCTGCAGAATCAGAGAGCGCGATTGTGGCACAGTTTTGGCATGCGATGCAATTCGCAACTTTGAAAATCCGCGACAAACTTTGAAATTTTGAAATTTATAAGTGGGAAAGCAGGTGCGGCATAGTTTGGAATAAGTGTGGTGCAATATAGTGTTGCACCTCTAAAAGTGGTGTAATATAGCGCTGCACAAACTATTAGTGGCGCAGTTTCCTATGTGCAAACAAAAAACGTCAAAAACCACGGAGTTTTCACAAAAACGTGATGCAATCCTTGAGATTTTCCCTCCTTCTAGTGCCAAAATGTGAACCCCAATTTCACACCTGCACATAAGCAACAAGAAAACATGTTATTAGATCAATATGTAAGGTTAAAACAAGGATTCCCCATGAAATCCATCTACAATGCTCAAAATAGGAAAATGAATAAAAGATGAACAAAGAAAGCAATGAAATCCTAATTAAGCATGCAAACTCTTGATCCTATGGGGGAGTTGGTGCCGATTGTTATGTCAAAATCATCCCTTTCCAAACTCCTTTGTAATCTTTTATGATTTGATCCACTTGATGGTTGAATTCCTGCATAACCTAGCTAAGAACTTGATAAAAAGAGATGAGAATGGTATGCTTGAAGATGGATTTGAGTATAATAAGTTTACTCAAATTGTGGATGATAGAATGAGAGGAAGAGTCTCTCATTTATAGATTTCCAAAATGGAAGAGAGTGAAATTGAGCAATGTGGAACAAAAGACCAACCAATGAGAAGAGGCCACTTGTTCACATGTGATTGGGGGAGGAACGAACACATTTTGGTCAATGTGCATGATAAATGCTATGAGATTCAAATTTGAAATTTGAATGTGACATGTGACATGTTGGAGGGAGAAAGAAATGTATTTAATGTCACTTGGAACAATGCAAAGGACATGTAAGAGGTCTTAAATGCCTTGTTGGAAGGACCAAGCACACTTGAATTTGAATTCAAATTTGAGGGAATATTCCCCTTTTATACCATGTGAGGGAAAATAGGAGATTAAATAAATCAAAGTAATTGATTTTTTGTGCAAGTTGCATTCTCTAAAGGATGTGACATAGATTAATATTAAATTAATCAAAGCTTAATTAATTTAATGAAGAATTAGGAAATGTGACAACTTTGACCTGAATTTAAGAGTTACTTTAAATCAAGAATTGAGAAGAAAGATTTAATTAAATAAATGATTTGATTTATTTAACTAAAGAGGATAAGGGATAATGTTAGATTAAATTAAATAAGGTTTAATTTATTCAATTTAATAAGAAAAATTTAGGGATTTAATCAAATAATATAAGTTATTTAATTAAAGAGGGATTAAGAATTAATTAAATTAAATTGATTAATTTAATTAATAGAGGAGAAAGACCTAATTAAATAAATAATGATTTATTTAATTAAGGCATGAAGGGTGTTGATAAGTTGAGAGTATGATTCAAGACAAAACGATCTTAGTAGGATTAGGATGAGGTGCATGTATATTTTCCATGTCTATACCTAGTAAATCCATCTTCACATTTGATCAGCTTGTGAACCAGTTCTTACGACAATTCCAAGCCAATATCGGCCCGAAGATGACATTCTCAGACCTTGTTCGATGAAAAAAAGGGGACAATTAAAAGGTTAGAAACTTTATAGCGCGCTACCAAATGCTCCTCTCACAAATCTAGTATATGCTGCCTGAATCTGATGTACATAAGGTCTTCATAGGGAATCTACAAAGACATTGGCAAGATAAATTTGCCCTCATGAAGTATCCCTCTTTCGCACATTTGAGTGTGGCTCTACGATAATATCAACAAATGGTGGTTCAGTTCGGGGGTCCTCCCTCGTGCTCCCATTCTAAAGGGAGGTCTATCGTATTGATCTTCGAAAAGGGTAAATTTGTCGAGAATGTAGTAGCCATTGTAGATAACAACGATCTTAGATGCGACCGAAAGTTTATGAAACTATCATAATCTTATTATTCCATATTGCAAAAGTTGGTGAAGGATAAGATCCTTACCTTGCCCACCCCTAAACCAGTTAGGGAACCATACCCCAACTGGTATGAAGAAAACACATACTATCAATACCATCAAGTCAATTGGCATGATACCGAATGCTACATGCGCTTGCATCATGAGATATAGTACCACATTGAGAACAGTACTATCCGCCTTGATGGGAGTAAACAAAAAACAAAAAAAATCAGTGGAAAAGGCTAACAGTGACTTGCAGATATACATGGACCCATTTCCATCACACTCTGGCAACATGATTATTGATCCCTCAGATCTAGGCTCTTGCCCTGAGGCATACGTTAACATGGTCACTATTACCCCTTCCCCTCATCTTGCGATCGACTCGCTGGATGTAACATTTACCTCACAAGATGTTCAAGCAAACAACAAACCTTCTCTATTATATATTCTCGCTCACCTCAATGGAAACATTGTGATAGGGGTCCTAGTCGACCCTATGAGTAGAGTGAATGTCGTAATGGAGGAGACGTTACTCTTGAATTCCCTGCAAAGGGAAGAATACAAAAAAAAAAAATGCCATCCATACACATGATGGAATTTATCTTAAACCTTATGGATCGATAACATTGTCCATCTTGGTTGGACCCAGGAGTGTAGACACGGTCTTCGATGTTATTCCTGAGTTGGACCTATTCAGAGTGAAGCTAGGCATACCTTGGCTAGCTTCCATGAATGGGATCCCCTCTATAATTCATAAATGCCTTAAGTTTTCCCATGAAGGTACCATGCACGTGGTGCATGACACTGGATATCAGCTTGTGGTATCCCATGGCAGATATTCGTTGGATCACTTTTAGCCCACTCTCGTCAGTCTGCTCCCATAGAGAACAAATCTACTTTATAAGAACTATGTGACATACAAGACTGGAGGTAAGGGAGAGCCACAGTTGACCCTTCCTATAGCTGAGCAGCCAATTGCTTCCTCCTCCCGAAAGGTAAATGAGAAGCTCTCTCCCTCTTAGGCTGGCCCATCTACTCCTCTCTCTTGGGAACAATATTGGATGAACAAGTCTGGCCTTTACCCATTGAGTTCAATGATGGCTCCTTGGTGAAAGCCCAAGATTAGGATATCAAACCTCCCTAACAGGTCTCCAGGACCCTGGTATTATTTGTACAATAGAAAGAAAGCCTCTTGTGGAGAGTCCTCCTTGTCTCGAACTCCACGGCCTCCTACTATTCCTATTACTAAAATAGTGAATGGGAAGAGGCCCACTGCTGAGGCTTTAGATTTGAATCCTCCTGCCCTTTTTGAACCTACCCCTTCTACTCCCATCTAGGATTCAACCCTTTCATTGGACATTGCCGCAGAGGACATTCCTATGGATGAGAAGGATCCTTCCGTCCCTTCACAAGTTTTGGCTTATGGTTTGAAGAGTCATAGGAACCACCTTGCGCATGAGCATAAGCGCTGGTGAAAGGCTCTCCTAGCCGAGCAAGCCTCCTTACAGGAGGAAGAGAAGACCGCATCTCTTATTGTGTCTTCCTCTCTTCCCCCTTGTGTCCTTATTCAACCCAGTTCTGAATCTCTTCCATCTCCCTTTGCGAGCGCGCCTGCTCCTAGAAGGGTGCAAGTTTTCATCGCTCCTTCGGCAGAGCCACCCTTGCTGACTTTCTTTCTGGATGTCTCACCCTTCTCGAAGCCTATGGACATGGTGAAAACTTCAGTTGTGTCCACTATAGTTCTCTCCTCTTATCCTTCCACCCACCTCGCTTCATTTGTCGGGAGTTCACCTCCTCCACTGAAGAAGAAGGTAGAGAGTGGCCCCTCCAGCAATGGAGGACGTAAGAAGAGCCCACCTCCTCTGAAAGGTGGCCACGAGTAGACTTTTTTTTTCCTAGTGACGGAGCTAGCTTTGGCTTCCCTTGAGTTTGTCATTGCTCCTGAGTCACTCGGTGAGCCTAGCAGTGAACCTCAGATGCAAACTCCACCGTCTACTGAGGTGAAACATGGAACTCCTATTAAGTGCATGTTTAACTCGGTAGATGAATTTTTGACCCTATCAACGATCTTCACTAGGTCATTGACCCTAGACCCACAAGAGTTGAGGGACGAAGACCTTACAGGTCCCTCTGCCTTAGCCCTTGTTGTGAGAGGATCAGAAGCTCCTCCCCTCAACATTACACCATTGCAGTCTTGTCATCCTTCCCCGTTCGATGATCTAGAGTGGGAAGCTAACGACCTCTTGGTTGACCAATGTTAGGGGAGGACCCTCTTCTTGATCTTTAGAGTAGATGTGTGTATGTTGTAATGTGTTCCCCCGTAAACATGCCATATGTTCCTGAATGAGCCTCATCACCCCCATTGGTGCATGGATATAGGCGTGGTGTGTATGTTGTAAACCTTCCTCTATATATGTCGCTAATCTTCCATGTTTGTGATTAACTTTCGATAAATTGGGGATGATGCAAAGCATTAGCATCACGAGCATTTAGGTCTCCTTCCATGTTGACCCAATTTTTTTATCTTTTTACTTTGTCTTTCGTGCATTCCTCACATGGCCTGATATAGTAGGGGGTTGATGACAGTTCATTTATATACTATTATTATATCTATATGTATTTATGAGCAGCTCTGACCCCGAAATACCAGGCTACCCCTGTGCTCTCTATTTGCATTTCCTTTTCTTCTACTTTCTCTTTATCTTTTTCTCTTCTTTGCTTGAGTTGTCCCTTCCATGTGTGACAACGTTACTTCTACATCACTTGGTCTTTAGAAAATGAATTCATTTCTAAATGAATATTTTATCTAAGATCCTTCATACACTCCTTTGGATCTATATTCTCGACTTGAAACCCTTACAGGGCATGTTTCCTTCATCATGCGTTCATAAAGAAAGGACATTGAAACTCCCCTCTAAAGCAGGAATGGTCTTAGTCTTCCTCTCGCATGAGCACACTGCCTTCCTTTCAAATTCCTTGATGAATTGAACATCTTTCAAAAGGATTCCTTGATGATGAATCTATTCGAGAAGGAAAATATCAAGCTTTTGAATAGTGTGTCCCTTGAGTGGACCCCTTCCTTTTCATATTGGGTTCCCAAGAGATCCCTTCAAAATATTTGAATAAGTTTTATGATGTCTATCCCGGGGGCAGCCCAACTAGACCTTCCTTGCATCTTCACATGTAGCTTGGGGGCATCCCGACTAGACAAGTCTCACATCTTCGCTTCTAATCTGGGGGTAGCCCGACTAGACCTACTTTACATCCTTGTGTCTAGCTTGGGGGCAGCCCAACTAGACCTAACATTTCAAACATTGTGTCCCTTGATTGAACCCTCGTTCCTTTTGAAGGGTTCTCGAGGGACCCCTTTGAAATTCTTAAAACTTAGCAATGTTCTGTGTGACTATCTAACCAACTGTCCTATGTGGTCGCTACCTGATGTGTTCTATCTATGAGTAAACACTTCACCACCTCTGACTCTGAAGATTCCCCTTTTAATCGGTCTCCCTCATGTGAGAGTTCTTGGGGGATACCTTCCTTGCAGGTCTACGGGTCTTTAAGGCGCTTTCCTAGTCTCCTTCATGTGAGAGTTCTTGAAGGATACCACCCTTGCAGGGTCGTGAGCCTGTATGGTATTTTCATGCTTCAACTTTGTAGTTTTGTGGAACTATGAAGTCCTTCCCTGCACTTCTGGGTTTTTCAAACCATGCTGTTCTTCCTCGTCGATTCAGGTATACACTTCTTAGTCAGCTACTTTCTTACTAATCTACTTTATCGAAGCACTCATCAATACTCGTGCTCACTCAAGTGGGGGAAAAATGTATCAACATGAATTTTCACCCCTAATGCAAATCTCATTTTGACCCTTAACACTTTATAAAATTAAAGGCGGAGGCTTAATTCCACTTAAGCCCGCTGCTTGCTTCCACTTGGCACCTGCTTTGCGTGATGATAGGGGGCATTTCTATCTAGGAAATCTATGCGGAATATAGATGTTTGTGTGGCATGCTTACGTCCTTGGTAGATTCCTACAGTTGGAGACTGCAAGGACATTACACTTTCGATTGGAAGTCAAAGTGTAACGCCCCTCTTCAGTTGGCCGACCCGAATATGGCCATTTTTAATCCATCTCTTCATAATCTTCACTCTTCCATCCTTATATTTTTTTTATGTAGAAGTTTGAGAGAAGTTTGCAAGATCATTTGAGCATTTTCTCCACCATTTAAATCCATTTCCAAGCTCTGTAGCAGCATTCTTCACTCCATTGCAGCAACTCCATACTCCATCATTCCAACAGGGCAAGCACAGGACATACACCGTGGCAATAGAGGCTTGAGTCCCTCTTGTTCACTCCTCCATGAGCCTTGAGTGCTTTGGATGGAGGCAGTAAAGCTCCTACAACCTCTCCTTTTTATTTTTATTGGGTAAGCACGTACTTCTTGTATGTTTTGTGTTTACGTAGCTTGTAGTTCATTTCCTTTATCATCTATTTCTACTATTCCAAACTTGGTTGTCCATGGAGGTGGAAACACCAAGATGGGGGTCTGACTGAGGCAGGCCCCTATACAGCCCCAACAAATTCTCCCTTCCTTGTGTGTAGGTGGATAGAGCTCAAAGCAAGCTGGTGAGGAGAGCATTCTACGAGATCATCTTCGTCACCTTGGTGGTAATACATTTCCTTCATCATATTCATATTTTCTTTTCTCTCATCTTAATATCATTTTGTCACTTGAAACATATCTAGACTAGGTTGTTAGTCCTCCTTTTTTATTTAGGATCTTGTCTTTTCGATTCTTTGGTCGTACGGATGCTAGCGCACCCTTGAGACGCCAGCATGCCATTCTACTGTCCTGGAACTGCGCTTTCATCCTTAGACAGAGAGTTGCCTAGCACACGAGTCTGATTCCAAAGGCTGACTCGCTTAGCCTCCTTCCAACATTTGACAGTGTAGAGTGATCAAAGGATACATAGTCCTCATCATTCTCATCCTCTTCATCCTAACTATCCTCTAAGTTGAGGTGTGTTAGAGAAGCCTCTTCGCTCTTGGCCTTTCATGACCTAGGGGCTTGTAGTGGGTGGTCTTGCTCTCTCTCACCTCTAATATTACCAAAATGTTACAATCAACCAGATCTCATAGGAATATAAATATGCAAATTAGAGTTCACATATTCTTATTTTTCCTTCAACTATTCTGATTCTCTAGATCTTCTAAGGATGCAAGAGAAGAGCATACTAGGTTTTTGAGAAAACATTATAAGAGAAAGGGATAGAAGCTACATAAAAAAAAGACACTACAAAATAGTCCGCGCTTACTCAATCAAATGATATAGAATATAAGAGGATCTTACCACCTTCGTCCAAAGCGCCCAGGGCTTGTGGAGGAGAAAACAAGAGGAAGTCAATGATTTGTTGCAATGATGTTTGTCCCATGCTAACACTATCAAAGTGATGGAGTGGTAGATTGCTACTACGAAGTCTGAAGTGCTGCTAAAAAGCTTGTGGACACTTGAAAAAGTAGAGAAAATGTGAAGAGATGAACTCGAGATATTGCCAAACTTTTTTTTTAAATGGATGATAAAGTGACGAATATGAAGGAAGAGGATGAAAAACGTCCATATTTGGGTTGGCCAGTTGAAGAGAGGCATTACACTTCGACTTCCAATAGGAAGTGTAACGTTTTTGTAGACTCCAGCCACAAGAATCTACTAGGGACGTAAGTGCACTGCACGAGCATCCCCGACATAAATGCCTCCACCAACACACAAACAGGGCAACAAGTATGATGTGAGCAGCGGGCTTAAGTGGAATTAAGCCTTTGTCTTATATTTTCTAAAGTGTATGGGGGTAAAGGGGAATTTGCATTAGGGGTACAAATTAACACCTATACATTTTCCCCCACTTTAGCGAGCATGAGTATTGATGAGTGCTTCAGTAAAGTAGAGTAGTAAGAAGTAACAAGCTAAGAGATGTATACCTGAATCAACGAGGAAGTAGAGCATGGTATGATGAATTCAAAAGTGTAGGAAGGGTAAGTGCACCAAGATGGTTCCCAGAAAGTGGACTTAAGTGGACAAATTTTATCTGAAATCAAGAAATACTAACCTTGGACATGAAATTGCGGATAGTTACACTCAAAATTTTGAGATGGAACACAAACAAGGATCGAAGTGCTCCGAGTCTAATTTCTAAACTACTAATTTATTTTTAAAATGGTTGAGATTAAAGATTTCAAAAGACGGACGTACACAAATTGGTGTTGTTTTTGTCTGAAAAAAATAACATAGCAACTCTTGTATGACCCTCATACGGTGAATTTTTTTTTAATATTTTTAAAATCGCAATAGTCAAAAGTATCTAACAGTATGTAGTTGATGGACGATTTTTCTGATAATTTTTTAATGAGTATTTGATTTTTTACTAATTTTTGAAGTGGACACTTCTTGAAAAACAAAATTTTGGCCATGCTACCCCTACAAATTTTGGAAACTAATTAAATTATTTTTATTTTAAAAAAATAAAATTGTAGAATGGAGTCTAGTTTCTAAAAATGTAATTTATTTCAAAATTCGATGAGCAATTAATTTATAACGAAAAAAATACCAAACACTTTTTTTTGGCAAAAAAGAGACATACAAATAAAAGAAATTATGGATGAAAGGCTTAACATTTTCAAAAAGTGAAAAAAATTACATCGTTGGATAGCTAAGAGAGAACCTAACATTACCCATGTGTTCGATTTTTTCGATATTGAACCATGTGCAATCCTGACGGTAAGCATAAACTCAATTATGTGAAATATGGTAGATTTTTAAAAAACACATCTCTAGTCGTTGGGAATGCCCTCCAAGCCTTTGGGTTGGTATTCCAAGGAAAATACCAATCCTAAGGCTTGGGAATTCCCAAAACAAGATATAACGTGAGTGCGCTATAACGAGCTCATGTTATAACACAAGCACATTATATCTCATTTTTGACATGGTTTTTTCTTCTACAGGAAATGTGTCAACTAAGACATAACGCGCTCATGTTATGTACTCTTTTATGTTAAATTCCAATATATTGAATGTATGCTGATATATTTGTATGTTTGTATGTACATGTATGCTTGTATGTCATGTATGTATGCATATATGCATTCTTGTATGTATGTATGTATGCCTGTGTGTATCAATGCATGTATATTGTATATATGTAAGATTGTATCTACACATGTATGTATGTATGCTTGTATGGATGTAGGATTGTATGTACATATGTATTATTCTTGTATGTATGTATTTACGCATGTCTTTAGAGGGAGGGATAATTTAGAGAGAGAGAGAGAGAGAGTCTGGAGAGATGGAGAGTGGGTGGAAGTGAGATTTTAAGAGCGAGGGAGTGTGAGCTAATGGGTTGGAGTTAGAGGGAATTAGCTAGGTAGGGTGGAAGGGATAGAGGGAGGGAGAGAGAGAATTGAGAGAGAGGGAGAGAGATAGAGAGAAGGGGGGAGAGAGAGATAGAGAGAAAGAGATATTTATGCAGGTAAGGTGCCAAAGGGAGAGATTTGAGAGTGTGTGGGGGATGAGAGGGAGAGAATTGAGAGATAGGTAGTGAGAGGGAGTGTGAGAGAGAGTGAGTGGGAGAGAGAGGGAGTGTGAGTGAGAGACCTAAGAGAGGGAGAGGGTGTGGGAGGGAGTGACTTGATAGAGGTAGAGAAAGAGGGGGGTGGAGTGAGAGGGACTTATCTAGGTAAGGTGGGAGGGATAGATAGAGAGAGGGGAGAGAGACAGAGAGAGTTACCTAGGTAGGTTTCCAGAGGGAGAGACTTGAGAGAGAGGGGGGGTGGAAGGGAGAGACATGAGAGAGAGGGAGAGGGAGGAAGTGAGAGAGAGTGGGATAGAGTGGGAGGGACATAAAGAGCGATGGATAGAGGGAGCGAGAGAGGGTGGTAAGGATTGATTTAACGAGAGGTATGTAGAAAGAGGGTGATAGTAGATATAGACAATTAGAGAGGGTAGGAGGGAGAGAGGGAGGGAGAGGTGAGATGTATAGATAGAGAGAAAGTGATATGGGTTGAGGGTATAGGGTTGAGGGATTGGGGTGGAGGACCTATAGGGTTGATGGTTTCTAGGGTATTAGGGTTTAAGGTTTGAGGGTTGAGGGAATAGGGTTGATGGTAGAGGGTATTTGGTTGAGGGTATAGGGTAGAAGGTTTAAGGGTTTAGGGTTGAAGGGTTTAGGGTTAAGGCTTTACTTGGTTGAGGGTAGAGGGTTTAGGGTACATGGTTAAAGGATGAGGTGCAGGGTCCAATGTAAGGGGTAAAGGGTATAGGGGTTGATGGTTTAGGGTTTAAGGATTGAAGGTTTAGGGATTAAGGGTTAAGTGTTGAGGGTTTAATGTATAGGGTAGAGTTTTTAAGGTTTTTAGGTTTAAGGGTTGAGGGTTGAGGATTGAGGGTTTAAGTTTGAGGGTTGAGGGTTTAGGGTATAGGGTATAGGGTTGAGGGATTAGGGTTTAGGGTTCAGGGTCCAATGTATAGGGTAGAGGTTATAGGGATTAAGAGATTAAGGGTTGATGGTTTAGGGATTAGGGTAGAGATTTTTTTTGGATTTAACAGTGTAAGGGTTGAGGGATTAGGGTTGATGGATTAGGGTTTAGGGTAGAGGGTATTGGGTTGATGGTAGAGGGTAGAGGGTAGAGGGTTTAAGAGTTTAGGGTTTAAGGGTTGAGGGTTGAGGATCGAGGGTTTAGGTTTGAGTGTTTAAGGGTTTAAGGGTTGAGGGATTAAGGTTTAAGAGGGTTGAGGGATTAGGTTAGAGATTTTACTAAGTGGGTTTAAGGGTTGGGGGATTAGGGTTGAGGGTAGACAGTAGAGGGTAGAGGATTGATGGTAGAGGGTAGAGGGTTTACGGGTTACAGTTTAAGGGTTCATGTTTTAGGGGCCACAGATTAAGAGGTTATAGGGTAGAGGGTATAGGGGTTGAAGGATTAGGGTTTAAGGGTTTAGGTTTGAGGGTGTATGGGTTGAGGGATTAGGTTTTAAGGGTTGAGAGTTGAGGGTTGATGGATTAAGAGGGTATAGGGGTTGATAGATTAGGATTTAAGGGTTGAGGGTTGATGGTTGAGGGATTATGGTTTAAGGGTTGAGGGATTAAGAGTCTATATGGGTTGAGGGATTATGGTTGAAGGGTTGAGGGTTGAGGGTTGAGGGTTGAGGAATTAAGAGGGTATAGGGGTTGAGGGATTAGGGTTGAACAGTTAAGGTTTAAGGGTTGAGGGTTGAGGTTTGAGGTTTGAGGTTGAGGTGAGAGGAGAGGGTATAGGGGTTGAGGGATTAGGGTTTAAGGGTTGAAGGTTGAGGGTTGAGGGATTAAGAGGGTATAGGGGTTGAGGGATTAGGGTTTAAGGGTTGAGGGTTGAGGGTTGAGGGTTGAGGGTTGAGGGATTAAGAGGCTATAGGGGTTGAGGAATTAGGGTTTAAGGGTTGAGGGTTGAGGGATTAAGAGGGTATAGGGGTTGATGGATAAGGGTTTGAGGGTTGAGGGTTGATGGATTAAGAGGGTATAGGGGTTGAGAGATTAGGGTTTAAGGGTTGAGAGTTCAGGGATTAAGAGGGTATAGGGTTTGAGGGATTAGGGTTTAAGGATTGAGGGTTGAGGGTTCATGGATTTAGAGGGTATAGGGGTTGAGGTATTAGGGTTTAAGGGTTGAGGCTTGAGGGTTTAGGTATTAAGAGGGTATAGGGGTTGAGGGATTAGGGTTTAAGGGTTGAGGGTTGAGGGTTAAGGGATTAAGAGGCTATAGGGGTTGAGGGATTAGGGTTGAGGGTTGAGGGATTAGGGTTTAAGGGTTGAGAGTTGATAGTTGAAGGATTAAGAGGGTATAGGGGTTGAGGGATTAGGGTTTAAGGGTTGAGGGTTGAATGTTGATGGATTAAGATGGTATAGGGGTTGAGGGATTATGGTTTAAGGGTTGAGGGTTGAGGGATTAAGAGGGTATAGGGGTTGAGGGATTAGGGTTTAAGGGTTGATGATTAAGGTTTGAGGGATTAAGAGGATATAGGGGTTGAGGGATTAAGGTTTAAGGGTTGAGGGTTGAGGGTTGAGGGATTAAGAGGCTATCGGGTTTGAGGGATTAGGTTTGAAGGGTTGAGGGTGGAGGGTTGAGGGTTGAAGAATTAAGATGGTATAAGGGGTTGAGGGATTAGGGTTGAGGGTTGAGGGTTGAGGGTTGATGGTTGAGGGTTGAGGGATTAAGATGGTATAGGGTTTTATGGATTAGGGTTTAAGGGTTGGGGGATTAAGAGGGTATAGGGGTTGAGGGATTAGGGTTTAATAGTTGAGGGTTGAGTGTTGAGGGATTAAGAGGGTATAGGGGTATCCATCTCTCCCACTATCTCCATATACCCTCTATCTCTTAACCATTTAAACCCTTAACTCTTAACCCTCTACCCTCTATCTCTCTCTCAGTCCATCTCTCCCTCCTCTATATCTCCATCTCTCCCACTATCTCTTTCTCCCCCTCTCCCTCTGTGTCCCTCTCTCCCTCTCTCTCTCTCTTTCTCTCCCACTCTCTCTTTCTCCCACTCTCTCCCTCTCTCCCTTCCGCTCTATCTTTCTCCCACTCTCCCACTCGCTCTTTCTCCCACTCTCCCCCTCTCTCCCTTCCTCTGTATCTCCATATCTCCCACTATCTCTTTCTCCCCCTCCCTCTTCCTCCCATCTCTCTTTCTCTCCCTCTCCCTCCCTCTCCTTTCTCCCACTCTCTTTCTCCCCTCTCCCTCTCTCCCTCCCACTCTATCCTCCCACTCTCTCCTTCTCCCACTCTCCCACTCTCTCTTTCTCCCACTCTCCCCCTCTCTCCCTACCTATCTATCTCCATCTCTCATACTATCTCTTTCTCCCCCTCTCCCTCTCCCTCCCTCTCTCCCTCTCTCTCCCTCTTTCTCTCCCACTCTCTCTTTCTCCCGATCTCTCTTTCTCTCCCACTCTCCCTCTACCTCTCTCTCTCTCTCTCTCTCACACACACACACACTCACCTCTATCTCCTCTACTATAAGGGTACAGGGGAGATATATAAAAATTGGGATAGAGGGTATAAACAAAGAGGGAGAAAATAAATATAGTAAGAAAACCATATTTCATATAACGCGTGCGTGTTTTGAAGAAGTGGAGATGTTATCGTTATAGCAAGAAATAACGCGCTCACATTACAACGTGAGCAAATTTTGTATTCCACTAGAAACGGTAAAAAATCTCAATAGACCTATGATGTCAAGGCCCACAGTCTGCATATTCTCCTGGTTCTGCACGTGCTTCGATAAAAAATAGCTTTTTGATGATGTTGTGAAGTGTGCAAGCATGTTTTTCACATTCCACCACCTTTTCCATGATCTTTCTACCACCTTTGCATGAAATAGAAGAGTTTCCATGTTGAAAGACATATAATATCAATTGAAGTTTGAATTCCATTGAAAACTGATATACAATTGAAGTTTGGAGGGGAACAAGCTTTTGAAAAAGTCAAATTGTTGTGGAGTTTGAAGAAAGAAGAAGCTAAGGCTATATAATTAGGTTGAACTCCTCCATTTGAAAGTTTGGTTTTTTAGGTATGTGAATTCGTTACACATTTTCTTTCATTCTATTATGGCTTGCTTTCATTTTTTTTATTTTGCATATTCCGTGTTGATAATTGTTTGTTTGTCATTATAACCTTACGTTGTCAATGCACATTTTAAATTACACAATTATATACACTTTCCAATTACCATTTTAAAACTGATGCAGAGAATCTACCAGGATCCAAATTTCATCAAGGGTACTTTTGACCCTAACTTAAATTGAAGAAGATCAACCAACAAAGTCAGTCATCTTTTCATCAAAATCCTTCAATTTCACTTGATTTCATATTTCCACAAAACATTAGAACTTGGTTTCAACACTTTTTAAGACTTAAAAATAGATTAACCATCATAAAATTTATTGTAACATAGCATAAAGCTAATTAGAAACTCATAACCATTCAATTCGTTCATGATTCACTAATTTAAAAACTCAATGTTGTAACTTACATGGAAAAATAACAACAAATCATGGAAGGTAACTACCAACCTTTATCTAGACATCCAAGACACTATAATAAACATGTTATTGATTGAAATAAACCAAATAAAATTTCCAAATATCTCACCCAAATTCATCCTTTGAGCATGCTTCCCCTAGCATTATTCCAAACCTGTGGTGCAGGCGGGCACCTACAACCATGTTTCAAAATCTACTTTGGTGACAATATGTCTTAAGGTCTTTGGATGAGTTCAAGATTTTTTAGATGCTTTTTCATAGATTTTATTGAAAATAAGGTCTAAATATACCAATCTTTCATGTATTTAGGGATTTTGTGAGTTTGGTGATCAAATGTGCAAGTATGCACTCTTCCTTCAGAAAATTGTCAATTTTGCCATATAATCTTTGAAGGAAAATTAATCAAATTGTAAATGGAAGTGCAAGAAAATAGTCTAGAATTTGTATTAGGGATGAAATAAAGGTGTTTGAGTGGTCTTAGGTGTCTTGGACAACAAAGTTGCATAATGTTGCTTATTTAACAAAAGTTGTCAATGTTAGCAATTTTTAAGACAAATGAAGGTCTTAGTAGTTAACAGGTGGTTATAGGTTGGTTATGGACATGGATAATTTGGAGAAGGGCCTAAAATTTTATTTAAAAACCTGGTATGGTATCGTTCAAGAGGTTGGTGGAGTTTGAATAAGAAAAAAACTTGCATTTACACTATTTTTCTGAAGATCTCACTGCTTTTTGTGTTGCAGACCCTGTACGGGCTGTACAGGCTTAGTAATGGTGTGAAATTGATATTATTCAATAAATGAATCTTCCTACTTTCATTTTCCTCCCTTTTAAGAGGTTTTCATTGAACTTTGTACTTGGAATTCATAAATTTCTAGAAACTGGGTTCTTGGACAGTCAAGGGTTTGAGAGCAATTTAATGTCTTAGATGGAATCCCACATATTGTGCTCTCTATGATTCAGTGGATTGAACATGTAGGATGTTTTTAGGAGTAGATAATAACAAGTTTAAATTTTCCTCATGAATGATGTTGGTTTAAGGGGAAATGCCCTATTTTCTCATAGAAAATAATGGTGCAGACCTAAGAAAGAGGGATGTAGCATTTCTAGAGGGAAGATGAGGGTTCCTTAAGCTTTGGGGGACCTATACAGAGGTTTCTGGGTAGTTGGTTTGAATTGGGAAGTTCTAGAAGGTAAAGTTTCAGTAAGGAGGCCTAAAAACCCTTGTTTTGTAGGTTCTAGAGAGGGTGTTGAAATTTGTTGATGGAATGAGTACTTTGGGTCCTCTAACCTTGATAATTGTTAGTTTCTAAACCTAAGACAAGACATTTTTTGTTCATGGAGGTTTGGTTGTTGGTTCTTGAGGGGGTCCATTTGTAAAATTGGCTAATTTGGGCCCTAAAACAGTGAAATTTGTCATTTTGAGGAAAGTGTCTTAAAAGAGTAATATGTAGATTTTTTATATGTCTCATACCACTGAAATGGATATCTAGATCAATCATTTTTTTGATAGGTGTTTTGGGAGGTTTATGAGAAAAATCCCTAAAACTGGTTTGTGAAGCCTACAAGGCAATTTCGGGTCAAAAGTGGCTTTTATAAGAGTTTGTTTGATCTTATTTTTGTAGGTGGTTGAATGTCAAGATGCTGAAATCTTGAAGGTTTTGACTCTCTTTTACTACATCAAATTTCAATTTGGAGTCATAATGAAGAGTCATGGTTGATAGGTAACCCTATTGTCCTGTTGAGTCAATTGAAGGTTGATGTCTTGGTTGGCATATTTGAGAGAAGTTGTGTCAATTTTTATCTTTGGTTCCCACCACTCTGCATCAACCTGGTTTTAGGCACACAACATACATCAAAACCAAGGGTGACTTCTTTGGACTATGTTTGACTTCCAATAAGCCTACCTAGTAAAAGGCTTCCGAATTACCGCAAATTTACAAAGGAAGTACCTTTTAAAGGTGAGGTTTTCACTCAAACACTGAGAATAGTCAATTTTAATGATACCAAACCACCAATTTCATGATTACTTTTCCCACATAAGGTCGTTACCCTATTGTCCCAAGAAACCCTCCAAAACACAAGCAAAAACAAGGGTTTTCAAGGATTTCACAATTTCGAGCCTCTCCCATTCCTCCCAAGAGTCCAAACACCTTCCAATACCTTTGGAAAAACTTATCAAACACTCACAATTCCATTTCACTCATTAGTTTTCAGAACCACCATCATGGTTATTCACTTTCACATAGAAATGTGCTTTGCCTAGCATAGTGCATCACTCCACTAACCAAACCCATGCTCTTTGAGACTCCCAAACATATTTTACATGCATATTATTATTTTACACACCAATCCACTGATTTATATATCCATCAAAGTGGGTGGATTGGTGAAAATCAATACATTATAGCCTCAAACCCTTACACTGTCAAAACAGGGCAGACTTGGACAAACGACTAAAAATATCTTCTAAAATGGTATTAAGACACAAAACCTTATTAAAGTGAATATAAATTCATGCATCAATTATATCCCAAACCTTCAAGGCATCACAACCCTGTACGGGTCCGTACATAGAGAAAGAACACAAGAAAACATAGGAAAATCACAAAAATTAGAGAACTCGTTTATTCTATTTGATTCAAATCTTGAAGAGAAGCCTCCATTCGAGCACTTACATGATATTTATCTTATTTAACTTCAAACTCAACTCCCCCAATGTATCTAACTATTTTTTTAACTTCTTAACTAACTTATCTCTTCACAACTTTGCCAAAAAATGCAATTTTTTGCAAATGTCAAGCCAAATCTCCCCCTTAAACACATAGAATGACTCAAAAGAACTAAATAAATATTAATAGTGGTATCATAGAGATTATTTAACATATATAATTATCTGAGACTCAAAAAAAACAAGAAACTTACTTTTACCCATCTTCACATGCACCAAAAACCCTCCTTTTTACCCAAGAAACTAGTGGTTTATTGAAAATAACTCATCCAACCCTCACAGAATCTTATGAATATTTCGAAAAGGTCTAAAATGGTCTACACAAATAAAATTCAACAAAAAACCATGCTTCCCCAACTCAAAACACACTTTAGCATATCAAAACCACTTGAAATCTCATGGAAAACTCAAAATTTTAGTATAGGGATTCATGCCCAACACCCTTTTTCATTCAATGGTGCTCCCGCACCATGTATGCTTCCACAATTTGTATGATTTTCCATGCTTCCATTTTGATCCTATCTTGAAATCATGGTATGCCACATTACAACTTTTCTTTAAGGCATTCTGGATTGAAAAATATCATGTCACCTTTGTCTATGCTAGGTTAACTCTTGTACAGGATGATTGTAAGTATTCTTTAAATGGAGCCTTGAATGATGTATATTTTTCAATTAACTTGAATGGATACATTTTTTAGGAACTAATATTTGTCTCATTACCATGGTACAAATAAAATTATCCGCCATGCCGAAGAAAAATACAAAGAGGAAACTAACAGACAAAGAGAATGAAACCTTCAAAGAAAAGGAGAGAGCACAGTTGAGGGCATATCGTGAAAAGAAGAAATTGGAAACGATTGAAAAAAACAAACCAATTGAAGAGGAACCTCAACCGTCAAAAAGAGAATGGGCATTGGTAGCACAAAAGGTACGAATGCAAAAGCATCATCGTAAGACAGATTCAGATACTGTAGTTGGAGACACACCCTCTACAACAATTGAATATGAAGGGACACCATTAAGCACAAGAGAATATGGAGGAACACCATCTACCACAACTAAATATGGACGGACACCATCTACTACAAGTGAATATGGAGGGACACCATCTACCGCAAGTGAATATTGTTGGGCACCATCCAACACATCTCAAGTTGAGAGTACATCATCACTCGGATCTGATGTAGAAGGTATGCCATCATCCCCATGTGAACCTCAAGATATGTCTTCTTCTCCACCCTCAATTGAAGGTATGCAATCTATCCCAACTCAATTAAATATTGATGAAATTTCTAATGTTGAAATGTATGTACCTAGGAGAACACCACCTAGAATTTTGTGTAGAAATCCAAAGTATTTGATTAATATTGATGATGAGATTTTGTAGCACATGGAAGGTAATATTTAAAGATGCACTTGTAGAAGATATGATGATAAGATTTGGGAACGATTCTTTGAAATTCTAAATGAGACTGCAAGATGTCAACTATTTTTTGAAATGATGCGGGGTGTAAAGTATAGGAACATCATGAAGACTCTTGGGTTGAGAACATTGAATGCATCGAGTGAAGACACTATTGTGAAGAATCTAATGGATGCTTGAGAGTATGGGTAAGACCTCATGCTCAAAGGATATTAATGTCACCTAACATGTCATTACATCAACTTTGGTAAGCTTTCAAACAAAGAGAGCTCGTCTCATTAGAAAGACCAGTGAACAAACGGGAATTAGTAGAAAAACTTTATCAAGAGCCATTCAAAGGCTGCAAAGAATTGAGGGCATTTATTCAAATGAATTATGGGCATTCTCAGGGAGACTATCATGAAAAGATAAAGAAGTTGTCGAAGCCTTGAGAACACTAATTGAATATTATTGGAAGAATAACACAAGGCCATCTCTAAATCAAAGGGATGTGGTAAGAAGAAGAATCGGTAATCGGAATCGTGAGCCACATCCAAAGAATTTTTTGGATATGACTCAAACCCAATTTTTTCAAAAATTTGAAAATGATTATCCTCAAATTAGTATTTGTCAAAGAGTTTTTGAAATGCTTAAACATTTTTATGTCAAGATAAATCACACACGCACTACTTGTTGTTGTAGACTACATTTGAATTTTCTAACCATTATGATGTTTATCGTTCTATATGTTTATATTTTCATACTAACGATGTTTTGTAGGATTGTGACATACAAGCCCCACCAAAATCTTCAAGAGAGTTCTTATCAAAATAATTATGTGAAATAGAGGATGGCCAAATATTCTACAAGACATAATGCTTGGATGGTTCATGTGAGCGTTGCGGTGGCTTCCAGCATATGCCAGTATGTCAACATACGGAAATCACAAATGAGGTGGGACATAAACTAGTAGAGTTCGGGAAGTATAAAATAGTGGCATATGCTACAAAAGATGGGTCTCAAGAAAAAAGGTGTGATTTGGTTATTGAGAAGATTCTAGTGTACCAGTTTATGTCCATGTTTCGTGACAATATATTGTCTAAGTATGAAATGCATATCCATAGATCCTGATGGTTGGATAGGCAATTCAAGCTATGCAAGGACACCTTTCTATTTGGAAGCATAGTATCAGTGGTTGAATTTATGGAGAACTACACTCTATAGCCACAGTGTGAAGTGCAGTCACAGTATTACAACTCCACATAGGTTTCGATATTTGTGCACATAGCATTCATTCATGCATCTGATAGTACAGATGACCAAAGGAAGGTATTGATGGAGTACCACTTTTACATTAGTGATGATCGCACACATTCTCTAGAGTTCGTGCAAGGTTGCTTCCAAATGTTATATAGTGGTTTGGCTTAGAGGGGCATAGAATACAACTGACATATAATATGGCTGGATAACTATGCAACACAGTTCAAGGACTCGCGCATGTTCTACTGGTTATGCAGGATGCATGTCATTACAAGTGTTCAACATATGTGGAACTTTTTTGAGGCCAAACATGGAAAGGGGGAGCATGATGGTGCAGGATCATGCGTGAAAAGAGCATTAGCACGAGAAGAGTTAAAATATAAATACAGTGCAAAGTTGATAGATGAAAAATCAATCGTCGAGTGGTGTAATGTTTCGATGGGTCTAGGTAATGAAGGTACATCTTCAGTTTGTAGATTTTTCTGGTCGATGGATGATACTAACATTGCACCATATGGAGACTGTTGTACACTAACAAGATTGAGTGAAGTACACTCTTTCCTTAGCTCAAATGCAGGTTCATGGAGTATCAATACACGAAAGATGACATGCTTTTGTTCTTCATGTACAATGAAATCCTGGAATGATTATGAATAAGGGGAGTGGGTTGAAAAATGGTTGACAAGTTATCTTAGCTCACTTCACTTGTATCACCCTCCAAAGGCATTGGAACTGACATAGATGGAATCATTAGTCGACTTTGACCGTGTATCAGATCTAGTTCAACTAGGTGATATATCTACTTGCTTAGTTGTTGAAATTTCATATCTTTATCTTAATTTGTACCATATTCATAATGTTGACTAATTTCAAGAGATTTTCTACACATATCAATGCAGGGCATGTTTATGTAGTTATTACAGATGAAGACAATGAAGAGGGAACAAACTAGTACTTGTGTCATGTTGAGGCCAAAAATAAATTGAAGGCCCCAATTATAGATGGAGAAAACATCGAATACCCTAGAGGATTAGTTGTGGTTACTGGAACATGGCTTAGAAGGTACCCACATTCGACTATTAAACATTGGTTGTTTCAAGACTTTGACATGCATCGTAAGATTCTTCATTACTCGAACCTTGTCGTGGCATACAATGTTTGTTTGACCAAATATGGGGGTAGACCTTTGAACAAAACCTTGTGGAAGGTGTGTGAGTCTGACCATGAGCCAATACTTGACACAATAAAGAGTAGAGTAGACCTGAATGGTTCGTTGGATTAATTTGTAAGTATATGCACATTGGTTCTTATTATATGAGCCATCCAAGAGAATTTCAGCTAGAAAATCAATGCAACATCCTTATTTTGACGATCTTGACAAATCTCAATCATGATTTTAAGTCGTTAGAAAAGTGTGTGCAAAGCTTGGTGATGGAATTTCAATTTATTCATTTGAAGTTAACCTTATCATGAGCAACTATGATGTAGACATTATAAGAGCATCTGAAATTTCAACTTTCTCTATTCATGAGAGGTGTTGTGTGCAATAGGTATGTTGGAATTCCCAGTGAAGATGTATGATCGGGAGTGACTAAGTTGTGAGACCTGCATGCCTATCTTTAAGTGCCTTCCACCTATTTTTATTTCATTTCCATTTTGGATGCTCTTTCTTTTTCTCTTTTACTTTGTGTATTTGTAAGTAAACTACTAAAAATTGATTGATCTCTTGTTGCAGAAAATGTTGATTTATGAGCCATCAAAGAGAATCTCAGCCAAAAAAGCAATGCAACATCCTTATTTTGATGATATTGACAAATCTCAATTTTTATTTTAAGCCATTATAAAAGAGTGTGTTAAGCTTAGCGAGGGAATCTCAATTTACTCAATTGAAGTTAACCTCATAATGAGCACCTATGATGTAAACATTTAAAGAGAATCTCAAATCTATGAGTGACATTGTAAAAGATCTGTGAGAATGAAGTACCTAAGGAATTGTAATGAGATTTACTTAAATAATGAGATTTACTCAAATATTGTAGTTTTGGAGTTCATGTTTGGTGCAATAGCACCTTATTCTGTAAATGCCTTCAATAGGAAAATTTGCAAAATTTGAATTTTGAAATGTAAACAATGTGAAAAAGGTCATGTAAAGGTCATATGTAATGTATTCAAAGTCTCAAAGAGTTCATTAGGTGATTAGATAAGTGATATAAATCATTTAAGGTCGATAAAAATAGAGATCTTTTGTATTCTTCAATATTTACAATCAATAAAGTCCCTATTTTAGTGATTTTATGATTTTTTCCAGTTGTTCATTAACTTGTACAGCCTGTACAATAGTTTAAGGACTTGGATCTTGTTGTTTAAGGTATAATAGTGAAGTATCTTTCATTTGAATCTATTTAGGAGGGTATCCATTGAGTTTATCATTAGTTTGAACTAATTTTTCTCAACTCGGTTTATAAACCAATAATGACTACTCCACCAAATTTGATAGTTTAGATTAGTGTCTAGTAAGTTAGAATTAGGATTTTTTAGGTGTGTGTGTGTTTATTTTTGTAGGGGAATTCAAGAAACAAAGTTGGAGTTTCTACTAAAGGGTTTTATGATGAATTTTCAAGTGGAAAAGAGTGGCTCCAAGTGGTGTTTTGAGGAAAAATTCTAAAATGGCTTGATAAAAAAATGATTGATCTAGATAGCTATTATTGAGTTACAACACATACTTCAAAATCAACAGTGACTGTCTTGGAACATGTGCATCAAAAATGACCTTCTTCATTGTCTTCATTAGGCTAACTAGGCCTAATTTACAAAGGAACATACCTTTAAACATTCAAGAACCCCCTTAATTTGTTGGGGCAGAAATTATCATGTATCCAAACCCTCAAATCCACATTTTTTCTCAAGACAAACTCACTCCACCATGCCAAAGCAAAACCCTTATTTTATGCTAGTATAAGGAGGGTTTATTGAAAGGAATGGTTCCACACCTTACCATAACATTCCACCACCTCAAACATTCTTAAAATTACCTGCAAAAACTCAAAATACAATCACCCAACCTCTACATACAATATTTTATCAAACCCTAGGGTGAAACCTCATTTTTCATGCCCTTTTCCATCAAAATCTATGGGGGCATCAACATATACCCCATTAAACTTATTCCCTTTCACTTAGAAATTTTCCATCTGATCCTACAGGATTGCATTGGGCCCCTCTACAAAAACCCCTCTTGGTTTTGGCTATCTCGGAGTGGATTTCCCATGGCGGCATATTTTCACTTGATGGAAAAAGTGTCAAATTCAAGTTGTGCAAAGTTGCAAAGTGGTGCAACTTTCAATCTACAACTCGTGTGACCAAGCGGACTACTCCAACATGTTTGAATAGGTATTTTTACACTAGGAATGGTCCTCTTTCGTATCGAAACACGCGAAATCGATCTGAGCTACGTTCCACCAGATCGATCCCTTAAGGGTCCAAAGTGCAAAATGTCTACAAACTTCAAGATTATATTACTCGAATACCGTGATGTTTAGAAATTTATTGTTTGATCCTATAGGATCATGTTGGGACCCTCTACAAAAACCTCTCTCAATTTTTTTTATCTCAATGCTTTTTTCCCATGGCGGCGGATTTTCACTTGATGGAAAAAGCGTCAAATGCAAGCAGTGCAAAGTTGCAAAGTGGTACAAATTTCATTTTGCAACTCATGTGACCAAAAATACTATTCAAACATGTTCGAATAGGTATTTTTACGCTAGGCATGGTCTTCTTTCGCACCGAAACACACAGAATCACTCTGAGCTACGTTCCACCAGATCGATCCCTTAAGGGTCTAAAGTGGAAAATGGCTGCAAAATTCAGCATGCTATTACTCAGATACCATGATGCTTAGAAAATTTTTGTCTAATCCTATAGGATCACATTGGGCCCCTCTACAAAAACCTCTCTCAGTTTTGGCTATCTCGGAGTATTTTTCCCATGGTATAAGATTTTCACTTAATGGAAAAAGTGACAAATTCAAGTTGTGCAAAATTGCAAACTGGTGCAACTTTTGCTCTGAAACTCATGTGACCAAGTGGATTGTTCCAACATGTCTGAATAGGTATTTTTACTCTAGGAATGGTCCTCTTTCACACCGAAACACGTGGAATCACTCTGAGCTACGTTCCATCGCATCGATCCCTTAAGGGTCCAAAGTTCAAAATGGCTACAAACTTCAGCATTAGATTATGCGCATAACGTGATGCTTAGAAAGTTCTCCATTGATCCTATAGGATTGCGTTGGGAACCTCTACAAAAACCTCTCTCGGTTTTGGCAATATCAGAGTGGTTTTCCTGTGGCGGCAGATTTTCACTTGATGGAAAAAGTGTCAAATTCAAGTTGTGTAAAGTTGTAAAGTGGTACAAATTTTTATCTACAACTCATGTGACCAAAAAAACTACTCCAATGTGTACAAATAGGTATTTTTATGCTAGGAATGACCCTCTTTCGCATTGAAATACGCGGAATCACTTTGAGCTACGTTCCACTGATCGATCCCTTAAAGGTCCAAAGTGCAAAATGGTTGCAAACTTCAGCATGTTATTACTCGGATACTGTGATTCTTAGAAAATTCTCATCTAATCCTACAAGATTGCGTTGGGCCCCTCTAAAAAAATCTCTCTCAGTTTTGGCTATCTCAGAGTGGCTTTCCGTGGCGGTGGATTTTCACTTGATGGAAAAAGTGTCAAATGCAAGCAGTGCAAAGTTGCAAAGTGGTGCAACTTTCGTTCTGCAACTCGTGTGACCAAAAGAACTCTTCCAACGCATCTAAATAGGTATTTTTATGCTAGACATGGTCCTCTTTTGCACCCAAACACGCAGAATCGCTCTGAGCTACATTCCATCGGATCAATCTCTTAAGGATCCAAAGTGCAAAATGGCTGCAAACTTCAGCATGCTATTACTCAAAAACCGTGATTTTTAGAAACTTCTCATTTGATCCTATAGGATTGTGTTGGGCCCCTCTACAAAAACCTCTCATTTTTTGCTATCTCAGAGTGGTTTACCTTTGGTGGCGGATTTTCACTTGATGGAAAAAGTGTCAAATTCAAGGTGTGCACAGTTGTAAAGTGGTGCAAATTTTGCTCTACAAATCGTGTGACCAAGAAAATTGTTCCAATGCATCCGAATAGGTACATATTTACGCTAGGCATGGTCCTCTTTCACACTGAAACACGCAGAATTGCTTCAAGCTACTTTCCACCGGATCGATCCCCTAAGGGTCCAAAGTGCAAAATGGCTACAAACTTCAACATGTTATTACTCAGATACCATGATGCTTAGAAACTTCCTGTTTGATCCTACATGATCATGTTGGGATCCTCTACAAAAACCTCTCTCATATTTGGCTATCTTGGAGTGGTTTTCCCGTGGCGGTGGATTATCACTTGATGGAAAAAGTGTCAAATTCAAGCTATGCAAAGTTGCAAAGTGGTGCAAATTTCATTTTGCAATTTGTGTGACCAAACTAACTGCTCCAACATGTCCCAATAGATAGGTTTGCGCTAGGCATGGTCCTCTTTCACACCCAAACACGTGGAATTGATCCAACTTGTGTTCAACTAGCTTGATCCCTTATGATGGCATGCAAAACAATGGAAAAGAGAAAAATACAAATGTCAATTGAGAAGTCTGAGTATTCCACACAAAAAATGTATGATCATTGGTGCAGAGCACCTTGTTCCTCCATTTGATGAAGAAGGTCTAGTTCAGTGGTTTTAGTGATTATCTGATGGTGAATAGGTTGGTCAATAGGTTGTTGTAGGTATTTCGAGCATGCTTTGTCTTGAATAAGGTCAATTAAGACCATTAGGTATGTTTTAGGGTGACTTTTGGGTCTAGTGATCAAAAAAGTGAAAAATTCAATATTCCACTAGAACTTGTCTTTGTAGCCTTTGAAGGCAAATTTATGAATTTGTATATGAGTGTGAAAGAATAGAATTTTTTTGATGTAATAAGTCTATTTGTAAGCTATTTGTGTGGTTTTAGAGGTCATTAGATGTAGTCATTAGGTTGGAGGAGTCTAAAGTTGCAAATTTGTAAGTTGCTTAAAGCAACAAATTTGAAATGCAACAGTTACTTGTTTTGAAAGTTGGTTTTTAGTTAGTTGAGGGCGTGGACCAGTTAGAGAAGGGTGTAAAACACTACGCAAATCCTTGAGAGGCTCTAATGGAGGTTCCTGATGAACTTTTGGAGAATATCTAATAAGAATTATTCACACTATTCTCTACTTTTTATATTTTTGATACAAGCTTGCTAATCTCGTACTTGGTACGACTTGTAGCTTTCCTGTATGGTCCCAAGGTTGACATGGATTGAAAGAGGGATGAGTTGGCTTTCTTTTGGTGGTGGTTTGGTGCAAAAACATAAAGGAATAGGAGAGTTCTTATTGTTGATTCAAGTGAATGTTGGAGTCTTAATGGGCATATTTGAGAGAATTTGTGTCAAATCACAACTTGGTTGAGCCACTCTACATCATCAATGGTGCTTTGCAATTCAAAGATTGATTGAGAGTGTGTTTCTTTGTTAAATAGACCTATTTGGGTGTATAGGACAACATTGAGTCCATTTCTTATTTGTATTATAAATTATAACTTGCTTTCTCTCGAGTCCATTTTGTATACAAGAAATAATATTGCAAAAAGTTGACATATAAATCTTTTGATGGTGACGCATCAAGAACATATTGGAATATTTTTATGAATCATTTTATGGAATGCCAATTGAAAACATGTTTTTTTCTTTTAGATAATGTTGTTTAGCATCAATCAATTAATATTCAAGACAAACCATGAAGGACAACAATGATCAATGCTAGGGCTAACCAGTTAATAATTATACACATGAATAAGTCAAGCATGTACATGTCAATAAGGGAAGCACAAGTACTCAAAAAAATGTAAGCCTCAAAAAGTATACACACAAATACATAGTATACACAAATTAATACAAAGTATACACACAAATACATAGTATACACAAATTAATACAAAGTATATGCACAAATACAAGGTATACCCATGAAAACACGTAAGCCACAAAGTATACACATAAGTTGTAAAGTACACATTTGAATACACGTAACTCATATCTATTGAACCATCAATTTAGAATGAAAATATGGACACCATCGATAAAAGATATTTGTATTAACCAAAAATCCATGTAGGCATACATCAATATATGTCGATATAAGTATGAAATATATGTACAAAATAGACATATAGGCTTATGATAATGCCATATCGGCATACAATGTCAAATATGTCCAATACAAAATATGTACAAAACTACCATGTAGGCATACAACAAAGGGCTCTAGAATCAAAATTCATTGCTCTTCATGCTTTGTAAATAAAATATTTCCCTTTTCTTTTCGATTGGATGGTGATAGGTTTGTCACTCATTTATGCTACGCTTAAGGAGTGCTCCTGTTGCTCCTCCTAGTGTTTAGTTCATGGTGAAGTTTTAACTGTTACAATAAGAAGTAAAGACATGAATACATAGAAATTACATTATAAAAAATGATATATTTAACAAAATAGTCACTTACCGCCACCTCATGATCACTCTCCATGAGGGATATATTCTCACACCCATGCTCAGGCAAGCTCAATCCTTGTATAAACCATAAAAATTAAAATTAAACTACGTGAATAAAAAATGGTTTGATTTTTCACTAACTAAAATCTATAAAAACAAATGTAAATTTAAATTTACTAATTTGCCTCATACCTCCCCTGTCAGAGCCATCAAAGATTGTATAGCAGATGCCACACCAATATCCATTTCCCTCGTCACATTCAAAGGTGTTTCGGCTTCCAACATCTGAAAATAAAACAACAAATTATTCAACGTAATCAATGATGTGCATATAAACTACACAAATCTATTAAGTACAATTCATTAGTTAAACTCTTTATTCTATTACCTTCATGTAGGTTTGAGTAAATCCACTGCCATTGGGAAGTGTTCCATCGAAACCTCCAATATTAGTCTGTTCAACATCCAAAATCGCATAGTAAATTACCATTCATAAAACAATGCTATTAACATGCAATTAATTTATAATTGTTTACTAGTTACATACCCCAGCGATAGGTGTACTACAAAAATAAGTAGGTGGGGCGCCGGTGTATCCAGTCTCAACACTCTGACCCTGCAATTTTATTAAAATCTGAAAACATTTTTAGTTAATCTTGCATTTCAAAATTGAAATTTAATAAATTAAATTCAATGAACATGCACTAAATTTTACCTAACTATCAATGCCATATGCCTCATGCAAAATTTCATATGCCCTCTCCATCTCCGTAGTTGTAGATGGATCCTACGTAGTAGCCTCCTAAGTGTTAGTGGGGTCATATGAACAAGTAGCCCCGCAAGATTGACACACATGTGTTCGAAGGCCACCACTCAAAGACTCCCTTGGATGGCATTGTAGAATAGGGCTAGTATAATGGATGACACTTTGGGTCAAAGTGATGATCGCTTGCAATGTCTCTACATCAGCACTTTCCTTCGCAACAGAAGGCATAACAATGTGCTCACGAGGTGGCCTAGCGAGAACTCGTCTACCTTGCCGCATAGGATCCGACAGTGCACTAGGTCTATGCTAAGCTGACCCCCCACCTCTCCCCTGGAAATCCCTCATATCAAAATAATTTGGGATTTTGTTCAATATGAAATCACTGTATAGTTTCCTAAGGAAATATTACAGGACCTCGCAATTGTTGCACAGTGGGTAATCAAAGACCATGTAACACCTATCATAAAACTGGTCCCTAATTTGTTGGTGGTGGCACCAGTGGATAGGAAACCTCTTCACATTGAGGGTAATATTTTGATTTGTGCGTGGGTCGGTGAATAATGAGCACAAATCACGTTTTGTAATTTTAAAATCCTTTACATCTTTGTATGATAGTTTATTTGCATAATAATCCCTAGTTTCCTACCTCCTATCTTGCAATCTAGTTATTTGTTTTCTAATTGAATCTATATTTTTTAACATATCTTTCAATGAATTTTCTAGGGTTAGTCTTTCTATCGTTGAACCATTTGGATCACTCAACCTACTAATCAAATTCTCAATTTTCTTTTTGTTTTTCTCAATTTCACACATTAAATTTTGTTGAGTGTCAAGAGGGGGTTGAGTGATTGGTGGAGGAGGTTGTTGTTGTGGTTGATTTTCATCTTGAGGATTTCGTTGGTCTTCCTATTGAGAATCTTGAGGGTTTTCAAGTTGATTTGTATCTCCTAAAAATTCAAAAAAATATATATCAAATTCAACCTAAACTAACTAATTCAAAACAAAAACCACATAATCCTTACCTCTCACACCTCCTCCTCCTCGTGGCACCATCATTGTGAAGAAATAGCATTTTTTGGTGAAGAAATTTGCTGAATTTCTCCTCCTAGAATGCGAGCACAAAATATGGGGGTTTTGGCTATGGCTAGAAGAAAAAGATAGTCGAAATAAGAATGAGAGGTTTTCTCCTTTTTTTTTCTTTTAACAAGCAACAACGCGAGTGTGTTATAATGTGCTCACGTTATGACTTTTCAAAAAATAATTGAAAGGTGTCCATGAAATGACTACCCATTTCCATGCACCCACATGGAAAGGACTTCATAGTTTCGTGGAACTATAAAGATAAAGAATGAAAGCACCTCACAAACTCACGGTCCTACGAGGGAGGTATCCTCCAAGAACTCTCACATGAAGGATACCGAGCAAAGGGGACTCCGTAGAGTCAGAGATGGTGACATTTTTACCTACCTATAGAACACATTAGGAAGCAGTCACGCAAGCCAGTGAATGGACAGTCACGCAAACCATCACTAAGTTGTAAGACTTTCAAAGGGGTCCTTGTGGAACCCTTCTAAAGGAAGGAGGGTCCACTCATGGGATGCAATGTTTGAAAAGTGAATTCTAGTCAGGTTACTCCCAAGCTAGACGTAAGGATGTGAAGTAGGTCTAGTCGGATTGCCACCGAGCTAGATACGAAGATGTGAAATCGGTCTAGCTAGGTTGCCCCTGAGCTAGATGCCATAGAACTTGTTGACAAAATTTCAAGGGGTCCCTAGGGAGCCCGGTGTGAAAATGAGGGGTCCATTCAAGGGACAAACTATTCAAAATCTAATGTCTTCCTTCTTGAATCGATTCATCATCAAAGGATCCTTTCGAAATATGTTCACTTTATCAAGGAATTTGAAAGGAAGGACATGCCCCCATGCGAGGGGAAGATCAAGATTGTTCCCACTTCAGAAGGAGGTCCCCAAATCCTTTCTTTATGAATCCATGATAAAGGAAATATGTTATGTTAGGGTTTCAAGTCGAGAGATGGAATTCTAACAAAGAAGTGTGTGAAGGGTCTTGAGAAAAGATTCGCTTGACAACGAATGAATTTTCTAAAGACCAAGTTGTGTAGAAGTGCATTGTCACACATAAGAGGGACAACTCAAGAAAATAAGAGAGAAAGGTAAAGAGAAAGCAAAGGAAAAGGGAACACACACAAAGGGCATAGGGGGATCTAGTTTCATAGGGTCAGATCTGCCTTTATTTATAAATAGTAGGTAACTGCGGTAAGAGGCAAAAGATCATCAATTTCAAACTAGATCAGGAAGAATGCATGAAAGACAAAATAAAAATAAAAAATTGGGTCCATGATGAGCCCAGAATATGATTATAATTTGGATATCATGTTATAAGTTTTAAAATCCCTTGCTCTCTTTTATGGATGTTTTAAACTCTGTGGTTATAAACTTTTCATGTTAATGGGTAGTATTCTATGGCAAGCATTCCTATATTCTTGCAGCCCAAATATCTTAGTATGTCTATGATCATTACCCAGTTTTGACCTCCCAATTGACTGATATGATATATGTAGTTTTTGGATAAGTAAGATGAATTTGATGCATGTGATTAATGAGGAGTATTATGCTATTATGAGTGCATGCCTTCTTTTTCCTCTATTGCCATGTGTTCTACAGGTTGTTAAAGCTGGTATGAACGATTCAATGCACAACAAAACATGGCCTTGCGGAAAAAGCCGTTTCCAGCACACCATCGAAGGAGTCATTTCAAGTGAGGATTCTTTGTTCGGGTCACTGGGAAGAAACCGAATGGATCATCAATCTAGGAAGAGTGGAGTTCTAGATTTCCTCTGATCTGTTGGGGAGATAGACTTGCATTTATGAAATATGTTCCTCAGTCTTAGGCGGCATTTATATCCGCATCTTTCTCTGTTAGTTAGTTAGTTGTTTCTCTTTAAATAAATGTTCCTCCTACATGAGTGAATGAGATATAGAGCAGAGATTAGACTAGATAATAGAAACCGAACAAAGTGTATTAAAGTTACTATTATAATGAAAAGCAGAACTTTGTGTTAAAGTTTTCTTACAAGCAAAACAACCATGTATGTGATTTCTAGTTCATGAATAAAAAGCCAATGACGTTTTGAGTTCAGCTCTTGTTTAAATTGGTTGATGCTTGCTAAGGGGGCCCACTTAGTAAGTATATGTAGTTAGCTCTTTACTTCCTGTTGTTTATCTGTTAGAATTTAATTCCAGTAAGTTTTAATGCAAACTCAGTTTTAAATTGTTCCTATAGTATAAGGAATCCATCCCTGTGTTTGTTCCTACAGTATAAGGCCAATTCATGGTTTGTTTTCCCAGTAATGATTATTGCGATTCCTGCTTTATTTTAGTGATTTTTAAGTTAGTAAGACTTTGTTTCACGTTCCTGCATCAGAGTTAGAATTCCTTTCAAGCATTTATTTCTAATAGGTTGTGGCTAAAATCGGTTCTTAGTGCACATACAGTGCCGCTCCATTTCAAGTATACGTTCCCTAGTTTGACAAGTAAATGAATGACCATGAGAAGATGTTAGTCACTTGTTGGAATGTCCAATTCCCAGGTTAGGATTTTTCGTGACTTTTATATCCTTTTGTGGGCAACAACCAATCCACATGGAAGGAAGCTTAAATGCTCCCGACGCTTTGCATCATCCCCAATTTACCGAAAGTCAATTATAAACACGAAAGATGATGATACATGTAGAGGAATATTTAAAACATAAACCCCATGCTTGTACCCAAGCACCAACAAGGGTGATGAGGGTCATCCAAGTACATATATTACGATCATGGGGGAACACATCATAACACACACACATCTAATATAAAGATCAAGAAGAGGGTCTCCCCCTAACTGGTCAACCAAGAGGTCATCAGCTTCCCACTCTAGATCATCGTAGGGGGAAGGATGACAAGCCTACAATGGTGTAATGTTAAGGGGAGGAGCTTCTGATCCTCCTGCAACAAGGTCCAAGGCAAAGAGACCTATGAGTTCTCTGCCTCTCAACTCTTGTGGCTCTAAGGTCAATGATTTCAAGAAGATTACCATGTTTCACCTCGATGGATAGAGGAGTTTGCACCCGAAGTTCACTACTAGGCTCACCGAGGGACTCAGGAGCTGTGACAAACTCAGGGGAGGCTAGGACTGGTTGGGTCACTAGGAAAGAACAAGTCAGCACAGGGCCACCTTTCAGAGAAGGTGGGATTTTCTTACATCCTCTATTGTTGGAGGGACCATGCACTACCTTCTTCCTCGTCAGAGGAGGTGAACTTCCTATAGACGAAGCAAGCTGGATAGAGGAGGATAGAGACACAGTGGATACAACCAAAGTATTAACCATATTCATGGGATTTAGGAGAGGCGAGACATTCAAAATGGGATTCAATAGAGATGACTCCACAGAAAGGGCGATAAACACCTGCACCTTTTTGGGTGCATGTGTGCTCGTAATGGAAGCTAAAAGAGATTTAGAGCTAGTTTGGATAGGGGTAGAAGGAGGAAGAGAGTAGGAAATAGCAAGGGGTGTGGTCATCTCCTCCTCCTTCTTCTGTGAGGAGGCTTGCTCAGCTACGAGAGCCTTTTTTCGACACTTACATTCATGTGCAAGGAAATTTCTATGACTCTTCAAATTAGAAGCCAGAGCTTGTGAAGGGTTATAAGGTTCCTAATCGGCCATGCAAGTGTCCACCATAGTTGATTCCAATGAAAGGATAGAATCCTAAATGGGGAAAAAGGAGTAGCTTCAAAAATAGCAAGAGGAATTGACTCTAGCGCCTCAACAACACGCCTCTTCCCATTCACTATTTTGGGAACAGGAATAGTAGGAGGCTGCAGAGGCTAGGACAAAGAGGACTCTCCACAAGGAGGCTTTTTATCTTCCATATCGAATGGGCCTAGGCTCCGTGGGTAATACTGGAAGCTCAAATGCAAGGTGCTTGGCCTTTCACCAAGCGGGCACCATGGGATTCTCTCGCAAATGCGAGACAGAAGAAGAAATCACCATGGAAATGCGAGAGGAAGCATTGATTTGAACAACAAAAGAGGAATAAGGAGGATCTCAAGGCCACTTCTCTTCTTCTCTTCTACGTGCCTTAGCGGCATTGTTTTCATCTTTTAAGAAAGCTCTATGCAAAACAACATAAGGCGAAGGAGGGTATCTTACTTTCGGCCTAGCGTGCCCTTTCTTATAGTTTTGATATGTGTGATATAGAAGGTCCTTCCTAGGTGAGAGAGGACCAAGGGATGCGGTCCAGAAATAATCTAAGGTATAGTTGTCATGCATAGTTGGTGGTCTATAACCGGTGTCATGTACAATGCGTACCGAACCCCCATGAAAAAACTTCAGACACTTGTGCACAACTGAGGGAGTTACATTCATAGCTACCAGCCAGGGGATGCTTAGCATCACTCTAAAGAGTTTAGACCTCAGGATGATGTCGAACTTAAGGCTCACAGATTTAGGTCCTACGAGGACCGATAGGACAATAATCCCTATAGGAGGTACACAAATTTTGTCATGTGTGCGGATGATACTTTCAGGTACATCATACCCATCCTTATGTAGGAAGTTAATCAACATAATCTCCTCAATTATGATATTCACTTGAGATGTAGAATCAATGAGAATACTTGCTATAGTATTCTCGTTTATCCTCATCGGAATGTAAAGAGGAGATGGTTCCCTATTAAATCCCATCGACAAGTCTTGCAAGTTGAAGGTTATTCTAGTACCACTACTCATAGTCTAAGAAGAGGGAATAGGTTGATTTAATAAAGATGCCATCGCGTGCACCAAACAATACTTTTACAGAGCCTCCTAAGGTTTATGAGATAGGATAGTGACCCAATTAAGGTTTCTTTATACAAAACCATTGGAACCTTCCAACTATGCCTACTAGGTGTCGCAGGTTGGGTTGTAAGTTATAAGCCTCAGAACACTCATACCTACAACACTTCTAGAACACGAGGAAAGGGAATTTCAGTATCGTAAAACAAAACCAAAATGGTTCACATCAGATTCACCAAAAATGTAAGAAAGGGGGATACAAGCTACGTAAACAAAAGACACTAAAAAATAATACGTTCTTACTCAATCAAATGATAGAGAAGATAAGAGGAGCTTACCACTTCCATCCAAAGAACTCAAGGCTTGTGGAGGAGAAAATGAGAGGAACTCAAGCCTCTATTGCAATGTTGTTTGTCTTGTGCTCGCAATATCAAAGTGATGGAGTGGTAGATTTCTACTATGAAGTGTGAAGTACTGGTACAAAGCTTGTGGATCCTTGAAAGAGTGGAGAAAATGTGAAGAGATGAACTCAAGATCTTGCCAAACTCTTTTTTTTTTCAGAATGGATGATAGAGTGAGGAATATGAAGGAAGAGGATGAAAAATGACGGGTTGGCCAGCCGAAGAGAGGTGTTATACTTCGACTTCCAATAGGAAGTGTAACATTTCTACAGACTCCAGTCGTAGGAATATTCCAAGGACGTAAGTATGCCACGCGGGCGTCCCCAACAAAAATGCCTCCACCAACACACAAATAGGGCACCAAGTATGATGGGAATAATGGGATTAAGTAGAATTAAGCCTCCGCCTTAGATTTTCTAAAGTATAAGGGGGTAAAGGAGAATTTGTGTTAGGGGTGAAAATTCACACCTATACAAAAATATTAGCTATTTATTAGCCTCAAATCTCTCAAAGAAATCAGATAACAAAGTAAGCTATACCAAATAAACCCACTTAAATACCATGTTAGATTCTTTGAGAAGCAAGAATCAAGCCAAGGTCTAATGTTGGTCATAGATCACATGAAACTCTAATCAATAGATGATCAAGGATAGAAATAGTAGAGTGAAGATAAAATCTGAAAAGAGAAAAATAGAGACAATACAAGAGAATTTGAGAATACTCTTGATACTCTCACCAAGCTATCATTGAACTAGTGAAGGTGAGAGTAGAGTGATGTATATATAGAATAAAATAGGGCATAGACATCCAAGAGGCGCACATTAAATCCTACTACCCATAAAAGATGGGAGGATTTACCTACTTGGTAAATGCCAAAAAATGTGGCATAAAATCCTCAGGTGAAGACGAAAGAGAGGTTATGAGAGGTGGCACATAAAGCCAAAAGAGGTTGAGAAACCTAACCCCATAACCTACTCAAGTAAGGACAAAATAGTGGTTATGATAGGTGGCACAACAAGACAAAAAAGGATGTGTAACTCAACTGCCCATGTGTGGGAGAGAGTGACACGTGTAGCTAATGTATTTCACCACAACATCCTCATAATAAAAACACCTAATAAACCTAAGGGTGAGTGCATTAATCTGTGACACAATTTAGGTGCCAAATTGAAAAAATGATCAAAAAAACGTCGAAATAAGGCCTTTGGCACATGCCAAATGTCAAATAAACATTTGGCGCATGCCAAATTTGGCGTGCGCCAAATATATTTCTAGACATAAAATGAAAAAGTTGGGTTTGGAATCCTCATTTTGTCTTCAACCCGCGGCTTGAGAAGGAAGATTTCAGGTCTGCAGCTCGCACTCGCCAAATCTCCTCCATTATTTGCATCCGTAGCTTGCCATTTTCCATGATAATGCCGCCAACATGTCAGAGAGGTCGAAGATTGCAAAGAGGTGTTTATTTTTATTCTATTTATTTCGAATTTGATTTGGAATGCAACTTTAAATAGATTTTTACAATAAAACTTTGTTATAATTCTTAGGGAATGAATCTCCATCTCAAAACATTGAGAATTCACAATCACCCCCTCATCAAGAGCCTCCTATACAAGAACAACCTGAAACCCCTCCATCAATTCATAGGCATCCTCAAGGAACACAAGCAAATATTCAAAATCAAATTAAAAACAATAAAAGAGACATTCAATAATTAATTGCAAGATTAACCGAGCATGCCGAAACCCACCCTTATAGGAGAGGGATTGTTGAATCATTGAAGTCAATTTTAACTCATGTAGGATAAATGAGCGAGCAAATGAATTTTTGGTCAACTAAGAGAAATGAGATGAGGCAATTTTATGCTAATGGTTTGTCATATGCAGATGTCAAAAAACTAAAAATTAGCAAAGCCAAGTTGTGTGCCCTATTTAAAAACCCAAAATCCAATGAACCTTTGTCCCATGCATGCAGGAGGTTCCCCATCCATTGGTGCCACCATGATTTAATTAGAAACAAATTTTGGGAGCGGTGGTGGATGGTATTTGACTAACCTCCATGCAATAACCATGAGGTGCCGCAATAATTTTTGAGGAAAATTCTATTGCAAGTTTGTCCTCAATAAAATGCCAAACTATTTTGACATCTTAGACTTTCAGGGTAGAGGTGGGGGCTCCACACACGATAGACCCACTACACAACGTAATCCATAGTTGGCACCGAGAGCCTTGGGTAGACCCATGGTGGAGCATGTCATTGTTCCTTCCATTGTTAAGGATAGTGTAGAGGTGGACATGATGAAGTCGATTGGCTCACTCACCCAGACCATTTTACAGTGTGCGACTGGTGTGAGGAGACGTGTAGGCCCCAAGCTCCACCCCACCATTGTGGCGCTTGTGGTGTTGTTTGCACGTACGATTATCAGGGTGCTCGTGATGCAGCTACACAGCCTACATCAGTTGCAGAGGTGATGGCTTTCACAGATGATATTTTGAATGATACATTCGACATTGACACTTAGGTAAAATTTAGCAAGTTATTTTAATGTTTATTAAAATATATTTTGAAATTTAAGAATAACTAAATTAGTAGAATTTTGATATGATGAAATTTCAGGGTCGCATTGTTCATGAGGGATTCTCTATTCCTACAGACCCTTATACATTCTCGACAATGAGTCCATAGGTATGCAACTAGTATTAAAGATATTATTATTGCATTTGAATAGTTGAATGTTATATTTGAATGTTTGTCTCATAACATGCTTTGGATTTCAAACAGTTTCCTAATGCACCTTCTTCCTCCACACCTCGTGATTCATATCCGCAAACAACGTACAATCAGGTAGCCTTTATTCATTAATAGGGTTGTAAATATATGTTAGCTAGTTTTCATAATTTTGCATATATACAAATCTAAAAAATTGATGAGAAACACAAACATTGCATTCAAGTATTCCTTGATCGTGTCACATTATGTTCTCCTATATCAACATGATACCTGAGATATTGTTTCATTTGCAGTTGTTGAAAAGAGATAGCCCTGGTGATGTTGGTGGCACGATGGACCATGGAGTTGTTGTAGCAATAGCCAATTCTGATCCATTGATAGAGGTATGGAATAGATTAGTCAATTTGACATTATATTTTCCCTTTTATGGTCTATTATAGAAAATTTTCATGATAATTTTATGTAGTTTAATTTATATCTTCATGGTTACTACAGGTGGTTGTCACTCCAGATCGTGGACATGGTGATGCTTTAAATGTGCATGATGACTATATGTATGCGGTAAGTGATTATATTTTGTTATATGCCATTCCATAATTCAATTTCTATGTTTTAACATCTTTACTTTTAATCGTATCATTTGAAGGTCCAGAGTGAAGAAAGGAGGAGTAGTGGGCATGTTCGAAAGACAAGACAAGCAACAATCACTCCATCTAGCCAAATTTTAAAGGCAGCATGGGATCTATTTCCTTCCGCTAGAGGGAAATGACTATGTATTAGTGTTATTTGTTGTATGCCTATGTGGCATTTTGGAACATATGTTTTGTACTATTGATATATATAGGTGATATTTTGTCGAAACGGCTCCTTTGTACTAAGCCTATATGGGTTTTTTGGATATATTTATATACTTTTATCAATATATATCATTGTATAGCCTTTCGGATTTTTGATTAAAGAAACTCTTATTTTGCTACTGCCATTCTTGAATGATGTTATCATGTGTATCGTGTAAGTTGTATGCTTGAATGTTGTAGGCATGGATTTTGTTTACATCTTATGCTTAATTAATTACCGTGGAATGCTCAATAAGCCCCATCTAAAGCGTATTGTATAAGTAAGCTACATTTGTGGTGGTTTGTATCCTTTGGAATGCTTCAATTACTTGTGCCTCACTGATGCAGAGGCAAGGAGGCTCAAACCCAATCAGTCTGACAACCTGCCTTCAAGGGGCTCCTAACAAGATTAATACAACCTATTTTGAGAATTCTACACAACCTCAAAGCTCCATCAAACCAAACTCTTCATTCAACACCTTACCCAACAATCCACCCTTGTAGCACTCTGATGCAGAGCCAAGGTGGAGAAGACTCACAACAATGGAAATGTCAATTCTCAATCAAGAACTCTTCTTCACAATGATTCATCCTAATAGGCATCAACCCACCCTCAAGGGTCTCAACTCCTCAACCTTGCAAATGAACAACAAGAATCCACCAAGGCCCTACAAAGACCATCAACATTCATAAAATGAAAATTGAATCAATTGACAACAATCCCTAAGTCAAATCCATCAAGGTTTCCAAAACTCACATTTGTGACTGGTTAATCTTGTAGTACTCAAAACTCAGTTTTAGCCAGATTTCTCCCAACCTTTCCAAAACACTAGACAATTACAAGATGGATTGAGATACCCTTTTCAGGGCTACACAACATACCAAAGAATCAATGGTCTCTCTTTTGGACCGACATAGACTTTCAACACACCTACTTCAATTTTGGCTTCATAATTAGCCCTTTTTTTCCAAAGGGACCACCCTTCCAACTTTAGGTATCTATCCAAACACCTTGGAAAGTCTTAGGTCATGGTGCCAAACCTCAAAAAATTTCATTAGTTTGTGTCAACAGAGCCTCTAACTCACAAAACCCAAGAAACCCTCCAAAACCTTCACAAAATCAAGGGTTTTAAAGAAACATACAACTCTAGACCTCTCTCAACACTTCCAAAGCCCCAAACACCTAAAAATACTTCTGCACAGACTCATTAGACCCTCACATAACCCTTACAGGAATTAATTCTTAAAATCCTCTCTTTGGTTCCTCACTTCCATGTTGGAAAACCCTTGTTCAGTCTTAGAACAGTCACAAAAACACCACATAATTATGACTCCTTATTCTAAAATGAGTTGAAACACTTATTATAACATGTTTTCAATCAATCCACTAAGATACAGTTGCAAACAATAGGTGGATTGATTGTTACATCACAAATTTCCCCTCAAACCCTTGATTCAGCAACACTAGGACAGTCATTGTTTGTGTTGGTTCTCTCTACAAACAAAGAGTTAAGACACCAAATAAAAAATAAATTAATTAGAAAACATAGACACATCCTCTAAAATTATTAGACCATGAATAACCTGTATGTTCCCGTACAACACTCAAAAAGATCAAGAAAGCAGTATTTTTCTAGAAAATTGCTCAAAATTGTGGTGTTTATTATGTAAAATTATTACAAAACTTCTTCCACTCTCTCATTCGAGCCTTGCTAAGGATTTTTAAATAATTTTCCAACAACCATATTCTCCCCAATTCCCATAACCAACCTTGGGATTATTTGGTCCCTTAATTACATTTGTTTGTGTTAAAGTTGCTTTGTCAGCATTTTACAATTTATATGATTTCTAATTGACTTCTAAGACACAAAACACCCTTTATTTGCATTATGTTCAATCTCTCAAAGCTTATTAGACAAAATAAACCTAAAGACACTAACATTTCCCTATTGATGTATTCAAATAATAAAAAATTGATGATGTGGTGTAGGTACTCCTACACCAAACTCAAAACCCGGTCCAAGCCTAATTTTTCCCAACCTTTCCAAAATACCTAACCATTTAAAGGTGGATTAAGATACCATTTGTAGGGTTACACAACATATGCCAAAACCAATAGTAACTCTTTTGTACCAACATGAACTTTCAATACACCTCCCTCACTCTAGGCTTCACAATTAGGCCTAATTTCCAAAGGAACCCCCTCACAAACTCACCTCCAAACAAAGAAAACTTGAAAAAATCTTAGGGATGCTCACCAAAATTAGGATTCTCCCATTTTAAGAGCCCCAAGAACTTGTTCTATTCCTCTACTCACAAACCGTCCTAAACCTTCACAAAAAGAAGGGTTTTAAAGAAACTCATAACTCCAGACCTCCCCCAATCCTTCCAAAGGTGAAAAAACCCCACAATACCTCTGCCCTAACTTAAAGGACACACACAATCCCATTCCTTTCAGTATTTCTCATATTCAGTACTTGAGTTCCTTACTTTCATGGTGGAAACACCCCTGAACAACATTAAAACTTCACACCCCACTGAGTTTATTCATTCTCTCGGCCTCCAAAGTATTCATCCACCAAACTAATCATGGTACAGGCCAATCCACCAAGCAACAGGGTCAGAACAATAGGTGGATTGGCAAATGTGTCATGGTGTTGCCCTCAAAACCCCTAACACAGAAAACAAAGCAATAACCAAGTTTGTTGATCCCACACACACCAACGATGGATTTAAACCTTCAAAATAGATGCAAAGAGAGTAAAAACATATGCAATCAAGTATCCAAAGCCTCAAGTCATGATAGACTTGTATGGGCCTATGCAAGGCAAAGAAAATTCAAGTAAACAAAGAAAACCAGTTATCAGCGTTTTCAAGTATATTTTGTTATTAGAAACTGAACAAAATCAACCCTCAACTTGGGGTAATACAACAATATATCTTGATACCACCTTCCAACTACCTCTTGAGCTGACCAACCACCATAACCACCCTTTGTTAGAATTCTAAGATGGCAATTTGCCAATTTTTCTCTTAACTACCATTCATTCACAACTTGATTTTGCAAATACCACCTAACTGACCTATTAAGCCTTTTAAATACAATTGCAAGGTATTTACATAGCATATAGAAATATAGAGAGCAAATACAATAAATATTTTAACTAATGAATTGTAAAAAATGGACTTTTGTAGTTTATATTCATGTCATTGATTACATTGCATTGCACATCTTTCAAAGTCAAAACATTACTTCACTTTGCATAAGTAATAAGTAGATGCTGATAGATGCCGAAAATTTAATTACAATATAGTTTGAACAAATTCAACCTAAGCAGTTATGCAATTTCTTCACATTGCATAACTAATAACTAGGAGCAATTGCCAATTGCATTTTCTTATCATGGCATTCTATGAGACCACATTTCTTTGAGATATTTTTTCAAATAGTTCCCTGCCTTGTCTATGTTACCACATTTTTCATACATGTCTACCAAAGTATCTTCTCAAACAGTTCACTACCTTGTTGCTATGGCTAAAATCCTAAAACAAGTGATTTTGAACAAGCTATGGATGCTTCGAAAAATATATCAAAAGCATAATAGTAAGCAATAACATAGAGAAGGCAGTGATTGTTTGAAAAAATGCATCAAAAAAATTGCTTTGAAATGATAAATTTAGTTTTGCTTTCACTCTTCTTTAACATTGTATATCTTCTCCTTTTTATAACAAGAGATAAAAAATCATAAAAAAATTGTATAACAAGAGATAAAAACTATCTTCTTTGAAATCGAAAGGCATTTCCATAGCATAGAGATATAGAGAGAAAATAAAATAAAGAGTTTAACTAATGAAATGTAGAAAATAGATTTTTGTAGTTTTTATTCATGCATTGCACATATTTCAAACTCAAAGCATCACTTCACATTGCATAACGAATAACTAGATGCTGATAGATGACAAAATTTCAATTACAATATAGGTTTTGACAATGTCAACATAAGCAATTATGCAATTGCTTCACATTGCATAACTAATAACTAGGAGCAGCTGCCAATTGCTTTAGCTTGTCATGGCATTCCATGAGACCACATTTCTTTGAGGCATTTTTTCAAATAGTTCATTCCCTTGTCTATGCTACGAAATTTTACATATATGTCTACCAAAGCATTTTATCAAATAGTTTATTGCCTTCTTGCTATGGCTAAAAGCCTAAAACAAATGATTTTGAACAAGCTATGGATGCTTGGAAAAAACCTAGGAAAGAATAATAGTAAGCAATAGCATAGACAAGCCATTGAAATTTTTCAAAAAATACCTCAAAGAAAAGTGGTCTCATGGTGATGGAATGCCATGACAAGCCATAGACAATGCAGTGAATTGTTTGATAATATGCCTCAACTACTTGCATTTGACAGCTTTTTCCTCGAGTGAAAATTTGTCACCATAGGAAAAAGCCTCTGAGATAGAAAAAACCGAGCAAGGTTATTGTAGAGGGGCCCAACTTGATCCCATAGGATCAAACGAGAAGTTTCGAAGCATCATGATGTCCGAGTAATAGCATGTTGAAGTTCACAACAATTTTGCACTTTGGACCCTTAAGGGATTGATCCAGTTGAATGTAGCTCAGAGCGATTCCACATGTTTAGGTGCAAAAGAGGACCACTCTTAGCGAAAATGTACCCACTCAAATACGTTGGAATAGTCTGTTTGGTCACATGAGCTGCAGAATGAAAGTTGCACCACTTTGCAACTTTCAACTACTTGCATTTGACAACTTTTTCCCCGAGTGAAAATTCGCCAGCACAGGAAAATGCCTTCAAGATAGAAAAAATCGAGAGAGGTTATTGTATATGGTCCCAACGTGATCTTGTAGGATTAGATGAGAAGTTTCTAAGTGTCACGGTGTCTGAGTAATAGCATGCTAAATTTCACAACCATTTTGCACTTTGGACCCTTAAGGGATCGATCCGGTTGAACGTAGCTCAGAGCGATTCTGTGTGTTTAAGTGTCAAAAAGGACCATTCCTAGCATAAATGTACCCACCCAGACACGTTGGAACAGTTTGTTTGGTCACATGAGCTGCAGAATGAAAGTTGCACCACTTTGCAACTTTCAACTACTTGCATTTGACAACTTTTTCCTCGAGTGAAAATTTGCCACCATAGGAAAAAGCCTCCGAGATAGCAAAAACCGAGAAAGGTTATTGTAGAGGGGCCCAACATGAACTCGTAGGTTTAGATGAGAAGTTTCTAAGCGTCATAGTGTTAGATTAATAGCATGTTGAATTTCACAGCTATTTTGCAGTTTGGCCCCTTAAGGGATCGATCCAATTGAATGCAGCTCAGAGCGATTCCGCGTGTTTAGGTGTGAAAGAGGACCATTCCTAGTGTAAACATACCCACCCGGATGCGTTGGAATATTTTTTTTGGTCACATGAGCTGCAGAATGAAAGTTGCACCACTTTGCAACTTTCAACTACTTGCATTTGATAACTTTTTCCTCGAGTGAAAATTCGCCACCATAGGAAAAAGTCTCCGAGATAGCGAAAACTGAGAAAGGTTATTGTAGAGGGGCCCAACATGAACTCTTAGGTTCAGATAGATATTTCATAATCATCATGATTTATGAGTAATACCCTGTGAAATATTGTTGCCCTTTTGCACTTTGCACCCTTAAGGGATCGAGTCGGTCGAACCATAGTAGTTGTTTTGTTGAATGTCATACCCTAAGGTATGTTAGAGATGACCTAGGTTGCATCAATTTCTCTGAGGCATACACTACCCCTACCTTTTCACTTCATCAAAGGACAATAGATTTAAATGAAGGTTACTCATTAAGACAAGCATCGTGAATGTATGAACACAAGGGAACTATGAAGGGTCACTGTACATGGCAATGTGCAAATGAAAAGGAAAGATTAGAAATGAGTAGTGATCAGTTGTTAAGTACAACGAGTGTATGATTATAAAGTGTTTGACAATAAAATTCACTCACCACAGTCAATGTCCTATGACTATCAATTCTATGTCAGTCAATGTCTAAAGACTCCAAGAGCTATGGTTGTGTATGCAACAATAGGTCCTTATGAATGTGGAGACTTCAAAAAATATAGCAATTCAATGACAAATATTATAATAGTTATGGAAGAACATCTTGAAAATCGTCCAATTTGTCAATACTTGTAGCAATACATGCAGGGAAATAATCCTCCCATTTCCAACACAAATCATGAAATATATTGTACTTGAGAAAAGGACAAAAGGAGTTGCTGCCCAGTTTATTTTTTCCATTCCACCTCATCTGGCCCAACTATTTTCATTCCAAAATGGTTCAAAACATGTACATCACATGCTTCCTACGAAACACATGGGTAGTAGTCTCTCTATGGTTGTGTAGTATCATAGGAATTTGGTCCACAAAAAACCTGCAAAAGCCTCTTAATCTTAGACATAGACTCACAAAAAAATCATTAAAAGAGCAATAACTAAATCATGTCAGTCATACAGCTGACAAGACCTACTATCACCTTCATGCATGCTAGATAAGGAGGTCGATTGAAGGTCCTACAATGGTGATGTGCCCCTTCACTACTTTATCATCTCTCGATGACCCTAAGTATAAATTTCAAATATATCACTGAGAGGCTTAACATAAAACGTGTAGCATATAACAATTCGATAAATCTAGGAGATGGAAAAGAAATAGGAGATGGAAAAGAAAGAGAAGATTGACAACCAAAAAATGCACCAGCAACCGATGTTTCTCATACCACTGAACACTTGCACTAGCAACCGATGTTGTTCTTTTCGTATATACTTTGACAAACTTCAGTCTTACCTACAGTCACAATCAAAAAAGGATCAATGATAGTCATAAATGCATATGACATCAAACAGTAATCATGAAAAATCCTTATTGCAAGGTGTTGGTCCAAAAGAGTGATCAATAACATGGCTTTACAAATTCAATGTCCATACTTACAAATCAATCCAAGGAACCATCTGGGTCTACTCTAGTCTTTATTGTGTCAAGTATTGCCTCATGGTTAGACTCACGCACTTTCCACAAGTTCTTGTTCACAGGTTTACCCTTATATTTGATCAAATGAATGTTGGTGGCGATGACAAGGTTTGAATACTAAAGAAATTTTCGATGTGTGTCGAAGTCCTTAAACAACCAAACTACAACATTTCTAACTGGATACCTTTGATTCCATGTTCCAGTAACAACCACCGAACCTGTAGGATATTCTATGTTTTCTCCATCTATAACTAGGGACTCCAATTTCTTTTTGGCCTCGATACAATGACACAGGTAATAATCTGTACCCTCTTCATTGTCTTCATCTGCAATTATTGCATAAACGTGCCCTGCATTGATATGTTCATAGATTTATTTACTGAGCAACATAATAAAACTTGTAAGTAAGATATATTACCTGGTTCTAGTAGGTCTGATACATGATCAAATTCAATGGATGATTGCATCTCTGTGATTTGTAGAGCCATCGGGAGCTGATAAGTGTCAAGTGGGGTTAGACTTTTTATAGACCATTCATCAACCCACTCTGTTGACTCACAATCATTCCATGATTGAAGTGTACATGCATAACAAAAGCATGCCATCTTCCTTGTATGGATAGTCCATGTACCTGCATTAGAGCTTCTAAAAGAGTGTAGCTCACTCGATCCTATTAGTGTACAACAATCCTAATATTTTTCAATGTTAGCATCATCTACTAAATGAAAAAATCTATGAAATAAAGAATTTCCTTCACTACCTAGACCCATTGAACCATTGCACCATTGGGCAATTGATCTTGCATCTGTCAACTTTACACTATTTTTGTACTTTAGCTCTTCTCGTGCTAGGGATCTTTTGATACATGCACCTACTCCATCATGCTCCCCCTTTCCATGCTCAGCCTCTGAGAAGTTCCACATATTTTGAACACCACTAATCCTATGCATCATGCTAAACCAGTAAAACATTTTGGCGTTCTTGAATTGTGATGTACAATTATTTGACCATATGATATGTTGACTAAATGGTATGCCCCTGCTAGCCAAATCGGCATAGAACATATGAAAGTAACCTTGAACAAACTGTGTAGAATGTGTGCAATCATCACTGATGTAAAAGTGATACTCCCTCAATACTTTCCTATTTTCCTCGGTAGTATCATTTGCATGAATGAATGCTATATGTAAAAATATAGAAACTTGCACAAAGTTGTAGTACTATGATTGCACCTCATTTTGTGGTTGTAGTGTGTAGTTCTCAGCGAATTCGACAACTGAAATGATATGACGAAGTGGAAATGTGTCCTTGCATAACTTGAACTATGATTCCAACCATTGTGCTCTATTTGTATGCATTGCATAATCATAAACCACCCAATCATGAAAAATGCCCATAAACTGATACACCGAAATCTTATCACTAACCAATTCACACTTCTTTGCTTCTTTCCCATCTTTTAGACTGTATGCCATCGTCGTATATTTTCCAAATTCCACAATTTTGTCTCCAATTGTCTGTGTACTAGCCATGTGTTGGAAAATTGGAAAATGTTGCATGCCACCACAATGATCACATGTGCCATCCAAACATGATTTTTTGTAAAAAATTTGACCATCCTCTCTTTCACATAAAATGGAAGACAAAAATTTGACCATTCCTGTAAAACATTGTCAGTATGCATATCTAAACATATACGTTGATAAAAATCATAATGGTTAGAAAACTCAATATGAACCCTACAACAAAAAGTAGTGCATGTGTGATTTATTTTGACATAAAAAGGATTTAGCATTTCAAAATACCGTTGACATATTTTAATTTCAGGAAACTTTTGTACAAAATCAGCAAAAAATTGGGTTTGAGTGGTATCCAAATAATGCATTGGATGTGGTTCATGGTTTATACTACCAATTATCCTTCTTACAACATCTCTTTGATTAGGAGAGTTTAATGTGTTATCCTTCCAATAATTCACAATTAAAGATCTCAAGCCTTGAGCAATTCTTTTGTCTTTCTGTGGCACTCTACCCGAAAATGCCCATAACTCATTGCTATTTGGATCCTCCACTCTTTCACGCCTTCCTTTGGCTTTCATTAGAGATGATCTACTTATTTTCAAAGTCTTACTTGCATTTGTAAGGTTCACCTTGTTCCTTTTTTGGCTTCTTAATAGTGTTGTTGTCATCACACGTCATGTGGCACAACTATCCTTCGTGCGTGAGGTGGAACCCATGCTCTCGTATGCACTCATCAAGTTCCTTACAATGGAATTTTCACTTGATTCATTCAAAAATCTTAGCCTAAGAGCCTTCTTGGTGGGCCTAGATTTGAGTTGCCTCATCATTTCAACAAATAGTTGGCATCTTCCACCCTCACTTAGCTTCACAAAAAACAAACTTCATATCCTTTATGCATATCTTTGACATGTACATTTTGGAATCTTATTAGGCATCCATTTCAAAACATTGGAATCAATGTCAATCAAAAATGTAGGTTTTCTATGCAAAACTATAGGAGGAGTTCTCAAATGTAAATTTGTATCAATATTGGGAAGGTCAACAACATCAGGGATAGATCGTGTACCTTCAATTGGAGGTGCAATTGATGACATACCTTGAGATTGACATGTAAACGATGTTGTACCTACAACTTGAGATGTCGTTTGTGGAGTTCCTTCAAATAGAGATGTGTTTGCTGATGTACTTTCAAAACGCAATGTTTTTTATGGTGTGTCTTCAATTGGAGATGTGATTTCTAATGTACCTGGAAAACCACATGTTGTTGTCAATGTGTCTTCAACTGGAGATGTGCATTGAGCTTCACCTATGGTTGATGATGTGCCCCCAACTTCTGTATTCATTCTTGTCCTTCCATGAACTTTCCTCATTCGTTCCCTTTGTTTTTCCAATTTGACATCTCTCTTAGATTGCACATAAGTTTGTGGTTGTATGGGTTGCAATTCCTTTGCTTCACAAGCTACATTTTTTTATTCTCTTCTCCTTGCATTTTTAACTGCACGCTCTTCTAGTGTTAGAGGCTTTGGTCATTTCCTCGGTGTGACCTTGAATGCTACATGTCCACACACACACATATAAAAAAAGTAAGTAATGCATTTTACAAAAAAATTGATGCAGAGAGGGGTGGAAACCATTCAATACAGCAAATCAATGAGAATCACAAACCTAGGGTATAAATTTCTACCACCTAAATGAAAACTAGAGACTCTTGTGTTTATTGTTCTCAAAACCAAATTTTTGATTGTCAACAAAGTCATGAAGAATATGGATTCAAAGAAGGGTCTATGATGCTATATCTTATCATTATTCACTATTTCTTTGGCAATGAGGTTTTCCAAATTAGATGAAAATAAAAGTTTTCCAAATTAGTTGGAAAAAGAATGAAATACAGTGAATTCCACTAGCCATGCTGGAAATGGACTACTATAATCAATGCAAATAGAATTCATAAGTAAATTTATGTTAAGTAAATGTCATGTTTTTTTTTTTTTGTTCTTCAAACTCATAAAAATTGAACTTTTTTATGCAAATCCCATCTAATTCAATGTTGAATTCTAAGTCCAATTGTTATGATTAATAAAATCATTAAGGAAATTTAGTTTATATTGTCAAAAACAAAAAAATATACTAAAGACAAACATTTCAATTTACCAAAATGAATATATTACCTCAGATAATGTAAAATGATGTAGAAACTTCAAAATATTCTTCATTGTCTACCATGCAGATTGGTCGTAAAAAGGTGATGGATCAAGCATAGATTGGTACAATATGAAGTCAACTGCAGAAAAAAAAGTCGTTTCTGACTCGGATAAAGCATTGAACTAGACAAACACGGGAGAATGTGGGCCTAAATCATGGGGTCAACCCTTATTTTTACCGTTTCAAGGTAAAACCATTTGGCACTCGCCAAATATGTTCCTCTGAAAAGGAGAGACTTCAGAGAGAGGGGGTGGGAAGGAGAGACGTAAGAAATTAGGGTGGGAGGTAAGTGAGGCCTGAAAGAGAGGGATTGTGACATAAGTGAGGCTTAATCCCTCAACCCTTAAACCCTAATCCATAGAGACAGATCTAGAGAGAGTGAGAGAGAGGGAGGAAGAGGGAGTGGGAGGGAGACACCCGAGAGAGGAGAGGGAGACAAAGTGGGAGAGAGGGGGTGGGAAAGAGATACCTAAGAGAGTATGAGAGAGAGGGAGTGAGAAATAGAGGGATGGGACAGATACAAGGAGTGAGAGAGAGAGAGAGAGACTTGAGAGATAAAGAGGGGGTGGGAGGGAGAGGGAGTACTCAGGGGAGAGGGAGTACTCAAGATAGAGGGATTCGAGAGAGATGGAGGGGGTGGGGGGAGATATATGAGATAGAGGGAGAGAGAGAGTGGGAGGGAGATATCTGAGAGAGGGAGAGAGAGAGGGAGAAAGACAGAGTGGGAGAGAGTGAGAGAGAGGGAGTGGGAGAGAGATAGAGTGTTTAAGGATTTAAGGGCTAAGGGTTTAGGGTTGAGGGTTTAAGGTTCAAGGGATTAAGGGTTGAGGATTGAGGGATTAGGGTATAGATTTTACTTGGGTTTAAGGGTTTAAGGGTTGAGGGCTAAGGGTAGATGGAAGAGGGTATTTGGTTTAGGGTATAGGGTATCAGGTTGAGGGTTGAGGGTTGAGTGTTTAAGGGTTTAATGGTTGAGGGTATAGGGTTGATGTATTAGGGTAGAGAGGGAGGGAAGGATGGAGGGAGAGATGGCGGGATAAGTGAGATAGAGAGGATAGAATAGGAGAAATGGATAGAGATATCTGAGGGTTGAGGATCTAATGTATAGGATAGAGGGTTGAGAATTTATGGTATAGGATTGATGGTTTAGGGTATTGGGTAGAGGGTAGAGGGTAGAGGGTAGAGGGTAGAGGGTAGAAGGTTTAAGGGTTTAGGGTATAGGTTTAAGGGTATATGGTTGAAGGATTATCATTGAGGGTCTAACATATAAGGTAGAGGGTATAAGGGTTCAGGGTTTAGGGTTTAAGGGTTGACGATTAAGGGATTAAGGGTTAAGGGTTGAGGATTGAGAGTTAAGGGTTTAATGGTTTGTGGTTTAAGGGTTGAGGGTCAATATTTTAAGGATGAGGGTAGATGGTTGAGGGTATAGGGTTGATGGATTAGGGTTCAAGGTCCAACATATAGGGTACAAGGTATAGGGGTTGAGGTTTTAGGGTTAAGGGTTTAGGATTGAAGGTGGAGGATTGAGGGATGAGAGTTGAAGGATTAAGGGTTTAGGGATTATGGTAGAGAGTTTAATTGGGTTTAAGGTTTTAAGGGTTGAGGGATTAGGGTTGAGGGTATTGGGTTGAGGGTAGAGGATAGAGGGTTTAGAGGTTTAGGATTTAAGGGTTGAGGGTTGAAGGTTTAGGTTATAGGGTTGAGTGTTCAAGGTTTTAAGGGTTGAGGGATTAGGGAAGAGAATGTGGGATGTAGGGAGGGAGAGATGGAGGGAGAGTCTTGAGAGAGAGAGGGATGAAGTAGGAGAGAGATAGAGGTTAGACGGTTAAGGGTAGAGGGTATAGGGTTTAAGGGTTAAGGTGTTAGGGTTTAGGGGAGAGGGAAGAGAGATAGAGGGAGTGAGTGAGTGAGAGAGAGAGAGAGATCTAAGAGAGGGAGAGGGAGTAGGAGGGAGAGTCTTGATAGAGAGAATGAGGGAGAGAGTGGGAGAGAGATAGAGGGTAGAGGGTTAAGGGTTGAGGGTAGAGGGTTGAGTGAGTGAGAGACCTAAGATTCCCTATCTAGTTCTCTCTACATCTCCTACCCTCTCTACCTATATTTATCTCCCCTATCCCTTTTTTTACCTACCTCTCCCTTCATCACTTTGTATCTCACTTATGTTCCCATACCTACCTAGGGTTGAGGTATTAAGGGTCAAGGGTTGATAATTGAGGGTTGAGGGTAGAGGGTAGAGGGTAGAGGGTAGAGGGTTTAAGGGTAGAGGGTTGAGGGTTGAGGGTTGAGGGTTGGGGGTTGAGGGTTGAGGGTAGAGGGTAGAGGGTTTAAGGGTCAAAGGATTAAGGGTTGAGGGTTGAGGGATTAGGGTATAGAGTTTACTTGGGTTTTTTAATGAATTTTTTGAACTAGAGAGAGAGATAGAGGGTTTAGGTTTTAAGGGTTAAGGGTTTAGGGTTAAGGGTTAAGGGTGTTAGAACTGAAATTTTCCACAAGAATTCCTAGGATTTTCCTATTATTTTCCATGAAAATCCATCAAAACCTTAACATATTTTATTTATTCATGCCTTAAATTTTCACTATCTTTCCCATAAAAGTCATTAACCACCTTCTACACTTTTCCCCCATTTATTTTCTTATATTTCATTACCTTCTCATAAAAAAATTATCTTTACCGCCATTCAAAAGGTCCAAAAAATAACTTGTAACCCTTACCGCCCCTTTCATTTTCACTCTATAATTCTTTACCGCTTTACCACGACCTCCCACTAAGGGGCTTGCGGTAGAGCAGTAGCAGTTTGAAACGGGCATGAAGTGTTTACTGCGCTACCACGGGCGGTCAATTCATTGACCGTGGTAGCACGGTAAACCGTTAGCAACCAATGAAGGCAGTCTAGGTCCCACCACAGTACCACTGGTGGTCAAACCATAGACCACGGTAGCGTGGTGGACGGTAAGTCTTCAACAATGTGGCAGTCAGGACATCTTATCGCGGTACTACAAAGGGCTATCTTAAAGACCGCGATGACTGTGGTAAACAGGAGGAAATGGCTAGCGGTCACACCGTAGTACCGTAACCATGAAAATGAAGACTGCGGTGCCTGTGGTAAACTGTTGGGAGAAGTGGCTAACGGTTATCATGGTACCGCCGATAGCAAGTGCAAAGACCGCGGTAAGCAACGATGGAGATTGCGAAGGTCAACATGGGGCTGGGTATCGCCATACCATGGGTAGAAAATTCAAAGCCTACAGTAGAGTGGTAAACACAAGGGAAGCCTTGGGAAAAGAAAAGTTAAGGGCGGTATAAGTAATAAACTGAAAAATTAAAAGTTGAACTATAGTCTAAATATTTGATTTTTCGATAAAGGCAATATAATCAAATATTTTTTCCATAAAATACAAACGGTCATAACTAGAAAATGAAGGGGCATGACTCTTCGATTATAATGTATAAATGATTTGAAAATATATTGTAAGAAAAATAAAAAAAATAGGATAGGATAGACTGCTGTAAGTACTATATTTTTAGAATGATGACATTCGAGGAGGCTATGTTGCATGTATGAATTTCAAGGAAGATAATGAAAAATTGTTAATTAGGTGATTTTATCCTGGCATCAATTATTTGTTGAATTCTTGTGGTTATCTGATTGTCTCCAATCTGATGTTTCTTGATTGTTTAAATTGAAGTATCAAGTATATATTCGATTTATCAATACACATTTATTGTTTTTATGTGATTTGGTTCATTGGATTCTTTAAAGAAGAATTCAAACTCCCTTCAATCAATTACAGTAATTTGGGAATGTCATTTGGATCAGTAAGAAGAATCAGATAGGAAGGAGAGTCTTGAGAGAGAGAGGGAGCAAGTAGGAGAGAGATAGAGGGTAGAGAGTTTAAGGGTTTAAGGGTTAAGGGTAGAGCAGAGAGATATAGGAATGAGTGAGAGAGAGAGACTTGGGATAGGGAGAGTAGGTAGGAGGGAGAGACGTGAGATAGACAGAGAAAGAGAGAGAGGGAGTGGGAGAGAGATAGAGGGTAGAGGGTTTATGGTAGAGGGTAGAGGGTTTTAAGGGTTAATGGTAGAGGGGAGAGAGCTAGAGAGGGTTAAGAGTAGAGGGGAGGGTAGAGGGCTCTCTATCTCTCTCTTAGTCACTCCCTCTATCTCTATCCCCTCTACCCTTAACCCTAAACCCTAAACCTTTAACCCTTAAACATTGAACCCTCTACCCTTAACCATCCCACCATCTTTCTCTCTCCCAAGTCTCTCTCTCCTATCGCCTCTCCCTCTCTTAGGTCTCTCTCACTCACTCACTCACTCCCTCTATCTTTCTCCCCTCCCCCCTTAACCCTTAATCCTTTATAGGTTAACCCTTAAAACCTAAACCATTAAATCCTTTTAACCTCTACCCTCTACCCTTAACCATGCCTCCCTCTCTCTCTCAAGTATCTCCCTCCTAACCCCTCTCCCTCTTTCAGGTAGAGGGTAGAGGGGGGATACAAAGGAAGTGACTAAGAGAGAGATACTTGAGAGAGGGAGAGGGTTGAGAGATAGAGAGATGGAGGAAGTGGGAGAGAGATAGAGGGAGGGAGGGTAGAAGGTTTAGGGTTTTAGGGTTTAGGGTTAAGGGTAGAGGGGAGAGAGAGAGAGATGGAGTGAGTGAGAGAGACCTGAGAGAGGGAAAGGGGGTAGGAGGGAGAGTCTTGAGAGAGAGAGGGATGGAGGGAGTGGGAGAGAGATAGAGGGTAGAGCATATATGGTTTAAGGGTATAGGGCTAAGGGTAGATGGAAGAGACATAGGAGTGAGTGAGTGAGAGAGAGAGACTTGAGAGAGGGAGAGGGTGTAGGAGGGAGATGGTTGAGAGAGAGAGGGTAGAGGGTTTAATGGTTAAGGGTAGAGGGGGGAGAGATAGAGGGAGTGACTGAGAGAGAGAGACTTGAGAGAGAGAGAGGGTAGAGGGTTTAAGGTTTTAGGGTTTAAGGGTTGAGGGTATAGGGTTGAGGGACTGGGGAAGAGAAGATAGGATGTATGGAGGGAGAGATGGAGGGAGAGATGTAGGGAGAAGTGAGATAGATAGAAGGAGGGAAGAGGAGGGAGGGACAAAGATAGATGGATTGATTGAGTGAGAGAGAGACCCTCTTAATCCCTCAACCCTTCAACCCTAATCCCTTGACCCCTATACCCTCTTAATCCCTCAACCCTCAACCCTTAAACCCTAATCCCTCAACCCCCATACCCTCTGAATCCCTCAATCCTCAACCCTTAAACCCTAATCCATCAACCCCCATACCCTCTTAATCCCTCAACCCTCAACCCTCAACCCTTCAACCCTAATCCCTCAACCCCTATACCCTCTTAATCCCTCAAACCTCAACCCTTAACCCTTAAACCCTAATCCATAGAGAGAGAGAGAGAGAGTGAGGGTTTAGAGTTAAGGGTAAAGGAGAGAGATATAGGGAGTTAGTGAGAGAGAGAGAGAGGGAGGGAGTGGAAAAGAGATAGAGGGTAGAGGGTTAAGAGTTAATGGTAGAGGGTAGAGGGTAGAGGGTAGAGGGTAGAGGGTAGAGGGTAGAGGGGAGAGAGATAGAAGGAGTGAATGAGTGAGAGAGAGACCTAAAAGGGGGAGAGTAAGTAGGAGGGAGAGACTTGAGAGAGAGAGAGAGGGAATTGGAGATAGATAGAGGGTAAAGGGTAGAGGGTTAAGGATGGAGAGGAGATAGATAGAGAGAGTGAGAGAGAGAGAGAGACTTGAGAGAGGGAGAGGGGGTAGGAGGGAGAGACTTGAGAGAGAGAGGGGAAGGGAGTTGGAGAGAGATAGAGGGTAGAGGGTAGATTTTTTAAGGGTTTAGGGTTTAAGGGTTAAGGGTTTAGGGTTTAGGGTTAAGGGTTTAGGGTTAAGGGTTTAGGGTTAAGGGTTTAGTGGAGAGAGATAGAGGGAGAGAGATACCTAAGAGAGAGAGAGGGAGTAGGAGGGAGAGTCTTGAGAGAGAGAGGGAGATAAGGGAGATTCTATATATCTCCCCTCCCTATCTCTCTCTCAAGTATCTCCCTCCTACCCCCTCTCCCTCTCTCAATTCTCTCTATCTCTCTCAGTCACTCCCTCTATCTCTATCCCCTCTACCCTTAATCCTAAACAATTAACCCTTAAACATTTAACCCTCCACCCTTAACCATCCCACCCTCTTTCTCTCTCCCAAGTCTCTCTCTCCTACCGCCTCTCCCTCTCTTAGGTCTCTCTCACTCACTCACTCACTCCCTCTATCTTTCTCCCCTCTACCCTTAACCCTTAATCCTTTATCCTTAACCCTTAAAACCTAAACCATTAAACCCTTTTACCCTCTACCCTTAACCATGCCTCCCTCTATATCTCTCCCACTCCCTCCCTCTCACCCTAATCCATCAACCCTTATACCCTCTTAATCCCTCAACCCTCAACCCTTAACCCTTAAAACCTAATCCATAGAGACGGAGAGAGAGAGAGTGAGATAGAGGGAGGGAGAGGGGGTGGGAGGGAGAAACCTAAGAGAGGGAGAGGGAGAGATGGTGTGAGGGAGACATCTAAGAGAGAAGGAGAGGGAGAAAAAGTGGGAGAGAGGGGTGGGAAGGAGATACCTAAGAGAGTATGAGAGAGACTTGAGAGAGGGAGAGGGGGTAGGATGGAGAGAGAGAGAGAGAGAGAGAGAGAGATAAAGGGAGGGAGGGTTAAGGGTAGGGGGTAGAGGGTTTAATGGTTTAGGGTTTAAGGGTTAAGGGTTAAGGGTTAAGGGTTAAGGGTTTAGGGTTTAGGGTTTAGGGTTTAGGGTAGAGGGGAGAGAGATAGAGGGAGTGAGTGAGTGTGTGAGAAAGAGAGACCTAAGAGAGGGAGAGGGGGTAGGATGGAGAGTCTTGAGAGAGGAAGGGAGGGAGGGAGGGAGTGGGAGAGAGATAGAGGGTAGAGGGTTAAGGGTAGAGGGTAGAGGGTAGAGGGTTTAGGGTTTAGGGTAGAGAGGAGAGAAGAGAGAGAGAGAGGGAGAGAGAGAGAGAGGGGGGGAGAGAGAGAGAGAGGGAAAGAAGGGAGAGATATTGCAAGAGAGGATGCAAGGAGGGAGCATGAGGACAACATGAGAGATAAGCAGAGACAGAGGAGAGGTAGGATGGAGAGAGGAAAAGCCGAAAAGAGAGGCCCAAGCAGATAGGATCTGGAGAGACAAAGAGAAGCAGAGGGTGAGTGGTTAAGGGCTTAAGGGCCAAGGGCTCCATTGTTTAGAGAAGGAAGAGAGAGAGACATAGGAGCAGACAGAGAGAGGAGGGTAGACAGTAGAGGGTAGGAGGGCAGAGGGCAGAGGGTGGATGGTAGAGGGTGAGGTAGAGGCAGAGGGGAGAGGGGAGAGAGACATAAGGAGGTCGAGGAGAGAGACCCAAAAGAGGAGATAGGAAGTAGGAGAGGAGAGACTCTGAGAGAGAGAGAGAGAGGAGGAGGGAACTGGAGGAGAGATGTGAGGGTGAGGGTTAAGGGTGTAGAAGGAGGGAGAGGATGTGAGTGATTGGAGGAGGAGATAGACCCTAGTAGAGAAGAGGGGGTAGGAGGGAGACTGATGGAGAGAGAGAGAGAGAGGGAGGGGAGAAAATAGAGGGTTGAGGGTATAT